>JAOTQJ010179926.1:0-23400 GCA_025642045.1 Solanum sejunctum
CAGAATGTTGAAGCATGTTATGATTAACCTCAAATAGAAACAAATCTTGAAATTTTGGAGAACTAAGGATAAAATGGCCATAATATTTAACAACAACATTATTATTAATAAAATGCACATCATAACCTGCATCCATAAGCTTGGAAATAAAAACTAAATTCCTCCTTAAAGAAGAAACATACAAAACATTATTCAAAATTAAATTGTCTAGAACTGCTGAAAGAAAACAAAATTATTCCAAGCTTGGAAAAGATAAACTTCAACTTTATTTAGTTGTCGTATCTCCTAAAACCCCTGCAAAAAAATGCAGATGTGATCAGTGGCTCCCAAATCTATAACCCATAATTGGGTAGAAACAACCGCTAGACAGGTTTCTACAAAATTTAAATAAGAATTACCTTTTTTCAGCTTGGCCTGATAATCTAGTCATTGCTTTTTGTGGTGTCCAGGTAGCTTAAAGGTGCCCGAAAAGAAATATCCAACTCATGATCTTTAGCTATTGAATGGTGTATTTGCATTGAAGATTTGGTAACATTATCTCTATAAGGTGTATGTTGACAGGTTTCAACAACATTTAAATAAGAATTACTTTTTTTTCAGCTTGGCCTGATAATCTAGGCATTGCTTTTTGTGGTGTCCAGGCAGCTTAAAGGTGCACAAAAAGAACTATCCAACTCATGATCTTTAGTTATTATATGGTGTATTTGCATTGAAGATTTGGCAACATTATCTCTGTAGGGTGTATGTTGACAAACTTACCCACCACAAGAGTTTGCAATATGTGCTTAGCCAAAAGGATTTGAACCTAAGGCAAAGGAAATGGTTGGAGGTTCTAAAGGACTATGATATGAGTATGATGTATCACATTGGCAAAGGAAATATTGTGGCCGATGCATTGAGTAGACGTCTATAGGCAGCATTGTACATGTTGAGGATGGAAAGAAAGAGTTGAAAAAAGAAGTGCATCATTTGGCTCATTTAGGTGTGAGATTAAATTGCTTGAACAATGGTAGTGCATTGGTACAAAATGGGGAGAATCATCATTGATAGTGGAAGTTAAAGAAAAACAAGACATGGAAGCTACATTGGTTGAATTAAAGAATTGGGTGGTTGATAAAAATGTTGACGTCTTTTCACAGGAGGGAGATGGAGTACTTCATTACCAAGTGCAGTTGTGCGTCTCTAACATTGATGGCCTAAGGGAAAAAATACTTGATAAGTCTTATAATTCTAAGTATTCTATTTATCTGGGATCTACCAAAATATATAGAGATTTGAGAGAAGTGTATTGGTGGAATGTATAAAGAAAGACATTGCAAAGTGTGTGATGGGGTTTGCAAATTGTCAACAAGTGAAGGTGAAACACAAAAAGTTGGGTGATTTGGCTCAAGATATTGTGATACCTACTTAAAAATTGGAGGATGTGAATATGGACTTCATTGTGGGTTTTCTAAATACTAGGAAGCATTTTGATTGTATATGTGTGATCATTGATAGAATGACGAAAATGACCCACTTTTGTTGATAAAGACTTCTTATGGTGCCGAAGATTATGCTAAGGTTTGCATTCAAGAATTAGTGAGGTTGCATGGGGTACCATTGTCTATAGGGAAAAGGCATAAATTCCCCTCCCCACCCCCCGCCCCCGTCCCTGCCGAACTTTTTTTGAAAGTTAGTTACATACTTAAACTATAATGATGACCCATTACACACCTTTACTATTTAAAAGTGAATTTATTTAACCCTTACAACTGACGTGGCAAAAATAGAAAAATAAAAAATAAAAATCTGCATGCCAAAAAAAGTTTCAAAGTAAAAAAAATTAAAATACCCTTTACACCCCTTCCCCCACATCTCATCTTCTTCACAGCCCACCATAAACACCCCACCATAAAAGCTTATGTCTGAAAATTTATGAGAAACGCGTTCAAAACATTAGTAACCTTAGGTCAACGCAAAAACAAATTATATCACAAATAAACCAAAAAAAACTAGAGAAATCCAGAACAATGGAAGAAATTTTGGATCGAAAAAATTCACGTGGTACATTTTGGAACGAAAAAGTTCTTTCACTTCGTAAATTAGGTTTGGATCTCGAGTTTTGTTTGAGCGCCATTACTGAACAAAACAACAGTACTGAATCTTTGTTTCCATGGCCAATCAGTGTAAGAAACTGAAGCAACTCTTTTATGGTACATTTTAAAATGAAAAAATTTTGTCAATCCACAAATCAGATCTGGATTTAGAGCATTCCTTGGGTGCCATTGCTAAAAGAAACAATGGTACTGAAGCTTTGTTTCCATGGCCAATCAATAGAAGAAATTGAAGCAACTTGTTGAGGTACATTTCGGAACGAAAAAATTCTTTCACTCCACAAATTAGCTCCGGATTTTGAGCAGTCCTTGGGCGCTATTGCTGAAAGTTTCTTTTTTGCAATTTTTTTGGTTAATCTTCTTTGCAATTTTAGTGAGGAAGATGCAATATTACAGAATTTTAATAATTAATTAGGAATCAACTAGTATAAAATATAGTTAATAAAAAAATTAATTATGAAAGAAAATAAAATAAAAATAATATAAAAAATTATAACGCCTGACATAGTTCTGACGTGACGCTGACATAGCAGCAAGTGTAATGACCACCTGCTATGAGCGTGGTATTACTCTTTTAAGGGTTAAATAAATTCACTTTTAAATAGTAAAGGTATGTAAATGAGTCGTCATGATATTTTAAGTGTGTGACTGACTTTTTAGAACATGTTTTGAGGGGGGCAGGGATTTATGCATTTTTCTTTGTCTATAATATCATATTATGATGCTCAATTTACTTCTGATTTTTGGAGGTATTTCCAAAATGGCCTTGGTACAAAGATAAAGCTAAGTATCATGTTTCATCCTTTAATACATGGACAAGACGAAAGGTCAATCCAAACATTGGAAGCTATGTTGAGGGTAAGTGTGTGTGATTTCAAAGGTGGTTGGGATGATCACTTACCTCATATTGAATTTTTATATAACAATAATTTTCACTTAAGTATTGAGATGGCTCCACTTGAAGTTTTGTATGGTAGATGATTTATGTCATCGGTGGAATGTTTTGAAGTAGGAGAGTTTTTCTTAATAGGACCAAAATTTTGTACTAGATGCAATGGAGAAGGTGAAGGTCATAAAGGAAAGGTTGAAGGCTTGCCAATAGTCATAAAAAATTATATGTTAATTTTGTAAGAAGAGACATTGAGTTTAAGGAGGGTGATTGGGTGTATTTGAAGGTTCTGCCTATGAAAGGAGTAATATGTTTTGGTAAAAAAGGCAAATTGAGCCTAGATACATGGGGCCTTATGAGATTGTGAGGAGAACAGGGCAGGTGGCTTATGAGCTAGATTTGCCTATGGAGTTAGCTATGGTTCATTCAGTGTTTCATGTGTTCATGTTAAGAGAAAATGCATTGGTGATCTAAATTTCATTGTTCCATAAGGATGTGACTATTCAGGAGGATTTGTCCTATGAAGAAGTACCAATTGAGATTTTGGATTGTCAAGTGAAGAGATTGAGAAATAAAGAAGTGGTATTTGTCAAAGTGTTATGGAGAAACCAAAAAGTTGAAAGTGCTACTTGGGAAGCTAAGGCAGACATGATGAAATGATATCCTTACCGCTTTCCTTCTGTTCAATCCTAAGGTATCTAATATGATCTATTCTCCTAAATTCCCATGAATATGTGTGTCCTTGTCATATTACATGCATGCAAGATTATGAAACTATTTTTAAATGACATTTGATTCATAAATTTGATAATTTTATGAAAAGGATGTTTATATTGCATTTTTGCATTCATGATAGGCTGTTGGTTATGTTTCTACTCTACTCAAGCTTTCTTCTGTCCCGTTCGAGGATAAATGATCCCAAGGGGAGATATTGTAACACCCTATATGTTGAAAGGGTTACAAAAATGAAAATTGTGAAATTTTGAGACTGGCAGGTCTCGCAGAAAAGGAGAGAGAAGCATTTGTCGAAGTCCCTTGAAAAGGAGAGATAACAAGGGTCAGAGAACACATTAGAGACTCATGTTTTAGCAGAGAAGTCAGAGGTAATGTGTAAATGCATGTATGGACAGGTTTTGGCTAGGATTGACAAAAAACTCTATATCAGGAGTCCTCATCTCTTCAGGGAGTGGTTGGTTAAATGTCCCACTGCCGACTATGTAGCTCACTGATTGAGCGCCTCTGTCCCTGTATTACCTGAACACCATTACTTGCCATGTAATTCGTGACATTTTGGATATGATGATTAAAATGCACATAAGCTGTGTTTGTTAGCCTGCCAATCAATCCTCTTGATAGCAGTAAATTGCTATCCGCTTCCGGCCATCCTTCATACCCTTTAGTCTGAGATAGAAGGCCATAGGTTTCGTATACCATTGGTATACTGTTTCCCCATGATAGGTATAAGTGATGGAATCCAACTAGTTCCAAGAGAAGAATGAACAGTACTGGTAATAGGAGTATCAATTTTAGAAAAGATTGGAGTTTTATTTTTCAGTGTCAGTGATTTTCCCGGATGAAGGAGCTGAGACATAACTTTATTCATTGAGAGAAGAACAAAAAAATTGAAGATGAGAGTTTCTTGATTTTGATTATATTTGAAGGAGTAAAGAAAATTATGAGAGAGATGATAGTAGTAGCTAGGTATATTTGTGTGATGAAGTGATGCATCTAATCCTGAAAGGAGGGCCTTGTTTGGGTTAGTAAAACTAGTTTAATAAAATAGACCTTTATTAATTTTTTATTTGAAAAATTTTGTCAAATCAACAAGTGCTTGTTTCAGTTTAAAATTAAAATCTTTGCAAATATGTATTAAACACAAAATGTTGACATGGTAAAGGGAGTAGTTACATTCATTGTGACACTGTTATTTTAAATCCGATTCTCCATCTTTTTAATTTTTTATTGTTTCAAGATCATATTATTGAACTTGGTAACAAATTCAGAATTTTTAATGAGGGACTTAAAAATTAAAAGTATTTAGATTCTTATTACTTCTCTTATTTTTAAATTCAATTCTGCGATTTTTTGATTTTTGTTATTTTAAGATCGTGTTTTAGATTTGATGGTAAAATTTAAGATTTTTATCAATGGAGTTGAATAAAAGTATAGTACCTAAAATATTTGAACTTAGAATCTTAAAGTGAGCTTTGAACAGCTTAAACTGTTGAGCCAACCTCTATTCTTGTGATAGAGAATTCAAAACCCATTTATATGCATACAGATAAAATAACCAATTACCTAATGTATGCACTTTAACTTCTTATCAAAGGAGTTCAGATAAATACCTTTCTGCCTTCTAAATCTATCCCTTCTTGGACTCTCTTGTATCATGGATGAGTGTAAATGTAAGAAATACCTATTAGGAAGACCGGAAAGATTAGTGAAGTAAGTTAAATCCAAATCTCATGTTGCTAAAGAAAATGGTGATTAGGGTGTGAAGCGTGGTACATCCATGAATAGAAGAATATGAGATGTTTAGGAACTCTTTACATCTTTTGCAATCTATGTTGTGCCTAAGTGGTGAGTTAAGACTCTTATCCTTTAGTACTTTTCCTTTGACATTTTCAGAGAATGCCTCAATGATGTACTCATTTCCTATGGGAGTCAATGCTAATGAGAACCAAGTTCCTTCATCTCCTTAATTTCCACATGAATCTCTAGTCAACCAAGTCTTAAATGAGGAATTTAGGGATGCTATTACTATTTTGGCTCAAGCCATTTATTTTTCAAGGACTTCCACTCTGACTTCTAGGGTGAGAGATTTTACTAGAATGAATACTCTAAATTTTTGTGGTTCTAAGATGGATGAAGATCCAAAAGAGTTCATTAATGAGGTCTACAAGGTGGTGGAAATATGAAGGTGTTATCCAAGGAGAAGGCAGAGTTGGTGGCTTACCAACTCAGATGAGTTGCCTATGCTTGGTTCACATAATGGGAGTCCAAAAGGAATGATGAAGAAGGTTCTATTGGATGGGAGGTGTTCAAGGCTTCTTTTCTTGATTATTTCTTCCCATTTGGATTGAGAGAAGCTAAAGTAGTGAATTTCATCAATCTTAAGTAAGGTGGCATGAGTGTGAAGGAGTATGACTTCAAGTTCATAAAGTTGTCTAAGTATGCTCCGGCTTTGGTGGCTGACACTAGAGATCGCATGAACAAGTTCATTTTTGATGTGTATTACTTGATGAAAATATAATGTAAAAAAGTGGTTATTTCTTGGCTTATTAAAAAAGTGGATATTTCTTGGCTTTTATGACTTATGTCGAATAAATTGAGAGTGAGAAGTTTCAAAAGATGAACAACAAGCCTAATGGTCATCTAAAGGTTCTTCAATAATTTTTGATAGGGATAGAGTGCCTACCCCTAAGGCTCAAGTTGATGGTGATAAGGGTGATGGTGCTATCCCTCCTAAGTGTGGGCAAAATCATAAAGGTGATTTTTTCATAGGTACGAATGCTTGTTTTGGTTATGGTAAGGTGGGGCACAAGTTCTTCGAGTGTCCTATTATTTCATACAAAGGTAGAAGGGCATCAACAAGGTTAGATGGTCCAATGAAGGCAAGTGTAACGAGGTTTCATGGAGGTGGTCAATGTGGTAACCCATTTTTATTGTTTGCATGCTAGGCAAGAGATTGAGGAGTCTATCGATGTGGTTATACATATGTTAAGAGTCTTGATCTTGATGTGTATGCTTTTCTTGACCCAGTACAAATATATCTTTTCTTACTCCTTACCTTGACATAAATTTTGATGTGCCTCCCCATAGTCTTCTTTGAGCCATATTCAATTTATACTCTAGTTGCTGTGTCAGTTTTCTCTAAGAAAGTTCATAGAAATTTTCTCATATCAATCTTGTTGCATAGGGTCTTTCCACATGATCTTGTTGAACTTGATATGACTGATTTTAATATTGTACTTGGTATGAATTGGTTGCATGCATCTTATGCTTCTATTGATTGTAGAACCTGTGGAATCAAATTCTAAGTTCCAAATGAGTTTACTCTTAAGTGGAATGGAAATAATCAGTGTTCAAGGATAAGTTCATATCTTATATAAAGGCTATGAAATTAATTTTTAGGGGTGTATCTATCATGATACCTGGGTTAGGGATGTTGAGTCCGAAGTTTTTACTCTTGATTATATTCATATAGCTAGTAAATTCCCCAACGACTTTCTTGATGACTTGCTTGGTATACCTTTAGAAAGGAAAATTGACTTTGACATTGATCTATTCCTATTTCTATACTTCTATATTGAATAGTCCTGGTAGAGTTGATAGAATTGAAGGAACAATTGAGGGAATTACTTAATAAGCGATTTATAAGACCTAGCATGTCATCATATGGGATGCTCTTATATTGTTTGTAAGGAAGAAGGATGGTTTATTTTAGATGTGTGTGGATTATCGGTAATTGAATAAAGTGGCCATTAATAACAAGTATTGACTTCTAAGAATTGATGACCTATTTGATTAATTACAAGGTGCTATCTACTTCTCGAAAAATTGATATTTGGTTCAGGTATCACCAATTGAGGGTGAAGGAGGATGATATTCAAAAGAAGATATTTAATTAGAACCCAGTTTGGCATTTTGAATTATTTGTTATGTCGTTTGGAATAACAAATGCTTCCGCAACTTTCATGGACATGATGAATAGGATTTTCAAGCCATATTTGAAACATATTTGTGGTGGTGTTCACAGATGATAGAGTATTCTATTTGCGAGCTGCAAGGGAGTATGAGGATCACTTATGGATTGTATTGCAAACATTGAGAATTAAGTAACTTTTTGTCAAGTTTAACAAGTGCGAACTTTGATTAAAGGAGGTGGCACTTTTGTGTAACATTGTCTCGGGTAATGGCATTAGGGTTAATCCAAAGATAACAAAGACAGAGACAGTGAAGAATTGGCCTAGACAATTGTCTCCATCTGACATGAGGATCTTTATGGGATTATCTGCAAAATATAGAACGTTGTTGAAGGGT
Organism: Solanum sejunctum; assembly: GCA_025642045.1. Lineage (NCBI taxonomy): Eukaryota > Viridiplantae > Streptophyta > Magnoliopsida > Solanales > Solanaceae > Solanum > Solanum sejunctum. The sequence continues at coordinate 8,026 of JAOTQJ010179926.1, forward strand.
TTTCTTCCAAATCCACTCTTTTGACTAAGTTGATCCAAAAGAAGGTAAAATTCCAATGGTCTAATGAATGCGATAAAAGCTTTCAAACACTGAAGGATCGTCTTACTTCAACCCCTATTTTGATATTGCCTGAAGGTTTGTATGGTTTTATTGTTTATTGTAATTCGTCACATGTTTGTTTGGGATGTGTTATGATGCAACATGGGAAGGTCATTGCTTATGCCTCAGTGCAATTAAAAGTTCATGAAAGGAAATACCTGACTTATGATCTTGAATTGACGACTGTAGTGTTCATATTAAAAATTTGATGACATTATCTTTATGGGGTGGATATGATATATTCATTGATCACAAGAACTTGCAATATGTGTTTAGTTAAAGAGATTTGAGCCTATTGCGAAAGAGGTACTGGAACTTCTAAAGGATTATAATATAAGTGTGATGTATCACCCCAACAAGGATAATGTTGTGAGCGATGCACTTAGGTGTAGGGTATCTATAGGTATCATTGCACATATTGAGGATGGAAAGCAAGAGTTAGTTAAAAATGTGCACAATTTGGCTCATTTAGGTGTAGGGTTGAATAGCTCAAGCAATAATAGTGTACTAGTATAAAATAGAGTAGAATCATCTGTAATAGCGGAGGTTAAAAAAAAATAAGGCATATGTCCTACCTTTGTTGAGTTGAAGAAGTTGGCAGTTGATTAGAAGGTTGAGCTTTTCTCACAAGGTGGAGTTATAGTACTTCATTACCAAGGGAAGTTGTGTGTTCCACATGTTAATGGTCTAAGAGAGAAGATTCTTGATAAGGCTCATAACTCTCAGTATTCTATTCGCCCAGGATCCACCAAAATGTATAGGGATTTGAGAGAGGTGTATTGGTGGAATGAGATGGAGAAGGATATATCAAGGTGTGTGGCAGGATGTTTCAATTATCAACAAGTAAAAGTTGAACACCAAAGACTAGGTGGTTTGTCCCAAGATATTGAGATTCCTAATTGGAAATGGGAGTAGCTGAATATGGGTTTGTTATGGGTTTTCTAAGGGCTTGGAAGCAATTTGACTCAATCTGGGTGGTTGTGGATAGGACGATGAAATAAACCTACTTTTGGACAGTAAAAACTTCTTATGGTACTGAGCATTATGCTATGGTGTACATTCAAGAGTTTGTAAGATTGCATGGAGTTCTATTTTCTATCATAATCATGGCACTCAATTCACTTCTCATTTTTGAAAGTCGTTTCAAAGTGGCTTGGTACAAATATGAAGTACAATACTGCTTTCTACACACAACTTGATGGGCAAGCCAAAAGAACAATCCAAACATTGGAAGATATGTTGAGGGCACTTGTGATTGATTTCAAAGATGGCTTGGATGATCACCTACCACTTATTGAATTTGCTTACAATAATAGTTTCTATTTAATCATTGATATGTCACTGTTCGAAGCTTTGTATGATACACAATGTAGGTCATAGGTGGGTTACTTTGAAGTTAGAGATATGTTATTGATTGGACCATATTTGGTACTTGATGTCAAGGAGAAGGTGAGAATTATAAGAACAGGTTGAAAGTTGCCCAAGTCATCAAAAGCATATTCAGATCTTAGGAACCTTGTATTTGATAAAGGTGATTGGGTCTAGGTTTCACGTATGAAAGGGGTAATACATTTTGCCACAAAAGGCAAGTTGAGTCCTATATATATGGGACCTTATAAAATCTTTAGGTGAATTGGAAGGGTGGATTATGAGTTAGTCTTTCTACTCGAGTTTCTTATGGTTTATATGGTGTTTCATGTGTCAATGTTGAGAAAATTTAATGGTGATCCAAATTTTGGTGTTCCATTGAAGGATGTACCCATTGACAAAACTTTAATTTATAAAAAAGTACCGATTGAGATTTTAGACTGGCAAGTGAAAAGATTAAGGAACTAGGAGGTTGCATCTGTCGAAGTATTATGGAGGAACCAATAAGTTAAGAATGCTATATGGGAGGCGGAGATGGGCATGATGAATAGCTATCCTTAACTCTTTCATTCTATTTAAGCCTAAGGTACCTATATTTGAACTATTCCTCCATAATTCTCACGTATCTATTTTTCATGTCATATTGCATGTATGCATGATCATGTGACTACTTTTACATGATATTTAATGCATAAGTTTGATGATTTTATGAAATTGATGTTGCAGTTACATTTTCCGTTCATATAGTGTTGTTGGCTATGTTTCATGTAAGGACCCTCAAGCAGTGCCTAGAAAGTGCAAAAACTTACACTGTAAATACACATGGCTCATTCCACGAAGATAAGTTTGGGGCCATGGTTTGAACCACGAGCTGTATACCAAGCTTGTGGATGAGAGCCTCAGAAAGATGAAAATTATTTAAGTACATAATGATCCACGAAATTCACTTACAGCCCTAGAAGGAAAATAAATCGTAGAGAGCATAGTCGGTGTGAGTTCTAGACATGCAGGAAATTTAGAGTTTCTGAAAGGTCACCCACAACCAAAAGGATGACCCGTAGTCTGTTACACGGTCCATGGTTAGCCTTCATAGATGAGGTCCAAAGAAGTGAAAATCTTACTAATTATGGAAGGACTCCACGAGGACATCCATAACCTATGGATTGAAGAACGATCGTGGATAAGGGTTTCATGGTTGGTGGTTAGTAACCAATTATTTAAGATTGAATAAGGAGAATATAATGACGAGCATCATGACTCGTGGTTCTATTCATGGCCCATAATCGAGGTCTCATTGATTGAATTCCACATTTTAATAAAAGGCGAAAATTTTATGTTTTCCTCCAATTCTAAACCTAAACTATGCTATTTTTATGACTTTTAAGGTCCCTCAAAGAACCCTAAAGCCATAGATTCTCATTCCTTTTTTTATTCTTCTACTTTCTCAGATTTTCTAAGGTATTAATTCTCTCCAAAGGCAAGGCAAAGAAGGCTAGGGTTTCAAGGGTTTTCATCATAACAAGAAGTTCCTTCTTCATAGGATTACCTAAGGTATATGAGTTGATTTGTGGTCTCCGTTCACCTAAAAAGTCCTTTTTCCTTAAATACTACCATGTATGCTAATGATGATTTTATGATGTTTTCTATTATAACATGCCTTTAATGTTATTTTGTGATGTTTTACTGAGTACTTTTTTGTGTTTTAAGATGATGTGATGATCCTAATGATATGGGTTTGAATGAGAAGAGTGGACTATTAATGCATGTTTTATATAAGAATATTTCTCCAATGAATTATGCATGATTCTTATGGTTTATGAGTTTTCTGAACTAATGATTTAGTCTACTATGTTTGAAGTCAAACCTTGTATGTTATATGATGATATTTAGGGTATAAAAGAAAAGTTTTAAGTTGATAATTTATCAAAGATATAAGCATGTTAACAATGCCCTAAATGATATTTATGATGATCACCAAGTCGAAAGGACAATTCTCACTTGGTGGTTCTTAAGTTTCTAGTGACTCTTAAGATTGCTACTTATGATTATAAGTGTCACTGTTTGACCAAGTGTATGCTTAAAGAATTCCATATGATGCCTCAGCACCAAATAAGGCAATGAAGTGGGGTTTTTGTAAGGGAATCCTAGAAGTAACCTTTTTCCCCATTAGCTATGTTCCACCATAAGAGCCTTTATATGCTAGGCTAGTAGATCTAGGTAGGTCAATTATCATATATGATAATGCATGCTATATGAAAGAGTTCCATGCAACAAGTGGTCTCCCCATGCCAACATACGGGGTTATGTTGGATTCCGTGTAGTAGCTTAGATGGTCTCATATGTAGGTTACAACCTGTTCCCACAAAGTATGATATTCATGTCTTCATTCCATCACATGTGTTTTATTTAGGCATTTCTCTTACTCATATTGAATGTAATTCCTTGTGCATGCTTAAGCTCATATACAGGTTGTTTTTTCATTTCATGCATTAAAGTCTTTACCTTATAAATGATGGTATTAAATTTCATACTTGCATTACATCTCACATACTTAGAACATTCTAAAATTACAAACGCAAATTTTGCCTATATTATATCCCTATTAAGGATAGGTCTCCTCCCCCAACTCGTGGCCAGTTCTTCCATGCTTTAAAACTAGTACTGTTGTTATAAGCTCTTAGTTTGGGGACATACCCATTTTATCATCTTTCTATGCATTTTGGATATAATGTATACGTTTGCTTTTAAACTGAAGGCTTTTACTTTCTATAATCAAATATGGAATATTTTCTATTTGAGGGAAACTGACTGTCTACCAGTTCCAGTTTATCCATGCTCTAGTTGGAATGTTTATGGACACTATATATGTTTGATATATTGTTTTATTACTCAAACAATATCCCATAGGCCCATCCTTTTTATTTTGCAAAATGAATGAATATATGCCTATAAATGCTTGTTATTCCAAGATGTCTCGGATGAGGTACCTAAGGGTGTCTTATTCACTGTATTACAACTAGGTCATGAACTTCGTCATGATAAAGTTAGTATCAGAGTATGAGGTTATAAAATATTTCTTAGATTTTCCAACCATATCACCTTAAGTAGAATCTCGTTCAAGGTTGTGAAGCGCGTTGAATGGAAGTCTATGACATGTTTACGAAAGTCTTCCATTCTTCATTATTCATGTTATGCCTTTTGAGTTATCTAAAATTTTCCCATAGCTAATGATGATCTCTCTAATATTTCTATATCATGTCACAAAGAAGAGCTCCACAACAATGGAACACGCCTGAGCAACAAGCCCCTCTACTAAAACAAGATGATAGGGTGTCTCTCATGGAGTCTAGAGCCATATGCACCATAATAGCCCAAGATTTGGCTAATCAAGCTAATAGAGAGATTGCCATTCCTCCCCAAGTGCCTACTCTGGCTATACTAGTTAGAGATTTCATGAAGATGAGTTCCCTAGAGTTCCATAGTTCCAAGGTGGAAGAGGATCCGACTCCATTGATGAGGGTTACTAGATAGACACCATAATGGGAGTTCCTATAAAATAGAAGGTTGAGTTGGTGGCCAACTAACTAAAAGGGGTGGAAAAGATATGCTATGAACAATGGGTGGAGGAAAGGTTCAAAGGAGCGATTCCAGTTGAATGGGAGGAGTTCAAGGGTGCTTTCTTTTGCTAGTTCTTTACAATAAAGTTGAGGGAGACTAAGTTACAAGAGTTCATTATCCTTAAGTAAGGGCACATGAGTGTGAGAGAGTATTCTCTCAAGTTCACTAAATTCTCCAAGTGCGCCCCTTTTATGGTAGCAGATGCATGAGCCCAGATGAGCAAGTTCATATTTGGTGCATCGGACTTGGTGTCAAAGAAGTACAAGATAGCCATGCTCATGAAGGAGATAGACATCTATTGGTTGATGAAGTATGCGAAATAAATTGAGGAGGAGAAGTTAAGGGAGTAGAAAGGGAGTCCAGGAGTACTCAAGTTGATGGTGAGGATATTCTCACTAAATGAGTGTGGCCAAAACAAGTTCCAAGGTAGCCAATGGTCCACCAATACTCCTTCTCCTCAATCTACCAAAGTCAATGGATAGCTAGAAAGCAGCAAACACTAAGTTTCCCCAAGTGTGGGAGAACTCACAAGGGAGAGTGCTTGGCCGGTTCAAATGCATTCTTCAAATGAGGAAAGCTCGAGCACCATGCTAAGTATTAGAGTGGGGTGCAAGTTCCCAAGGCCAAAGATTGAAAGTGCAAGGTGCCCTAAGGATGAACCAATTATTTTCAATACACGACTGATAAGAAGTTGAAGAGGCCCCGGATGTTCTTACCGGTACGTTGAAAGTTTATAATTTTGATGCATATGAATTCTTAGATTTGCCAAAATATTTATCATTTGTAACTCCTTTCCTTAAATAGATTCCATGCATATCATGAAGTCCTTAATGACCCTTATGAAGTGTGTACCCCCACAGGAGAGTTTGTTATTGCACAAAGGGTTTATAGAAATTGTTCCATTTTCATCTTGCATAAAGTTGTCTCTTGTGACTTAGTAGAACTCTCCATGGTTGACTTTGACGTTATACTTGGGATTGATTTGTTCCATACTTCTTATATTTTCTTTCTCAAGGAAATATATATATATATATATATATAAAGGATTGTAGTAATTCTGGTTTGACACTATTTGGAAAGGCTCTCTTATATTGAGAAATTCTGTCTAGTGGCATTCGATCATAGAATTCATTGACAGCTGCATAAATGACTAGAATTTATTTTTTGATAAGAAATGCTTCATATTATGGTTGTTTCGGTACTTCTGTAAACCTTAAACATCTATTGAGTAATGCCTGAGTCGCAGCATCAAGGTATGAGCCAAATTGAGCAAGGGCGTCCACTTCGCGATATTATGCTAATTCTAGTTTTGAACTACGGCAGACTTGTTTCATAGTTTTCAACTAAGTGGCAGACCCAACGGGAATGAAAGATAGGCCGACATTAATAATAGGTCTAATTTTGCAATAAAAGAGCTCCGTTTCCAAACAGATTTGTCCATTAGTAATATGGATCACATTGGTTGGAATATAGGACGATACATCTCCAGCTTCTGTTTCAATGACAGGTAAGGCAGTCAAACTATCTGCACCTATCTGGTCCGATTATTTAGCCGCTCTTTCAAAGAGATGAAAATGTAAATTGAAAACATCCCCTAGGAAATCCTTATGACCTAATGGTTATATATATATATCATCTAGTGAGGGTCAAGAATGTTACTTTCAAAGTCCCTTCTCTTGATTGGTTCCCATAGTCAGTGAGTTTCCTGATGTCCTTCTGAATGAGCTACTATGTGTTCCTCCCGAAAGAAAAATAGATTTAGTCATAAACCTCCTACTTGACACTCAACCTATCTCAATCCCTCCTTATAGAATGTCTCTTGTGGAGATGAAAGAATTGAAAGAACAATTGAAAGATTCAAATTTTATTAGACCTAGTAGGTCTCCATGGGGTGCTCCGATTTTGTTTGTAAGAAACAAAGATGGGTAATGTGCAATCAAAATACAACACACTTGATGCTTAAAACATAGTATTTTGTATGTTCTCAATGCAAAGTTAGTGGGTTTGATTGCGTTTTTGTGTTTGTTTTACAGGATTTTAGGGTTAGCATGATTTTTGGGCAAAATATGCAGAAGTTGCTGAATTTGAAGATCCACCAGATCATTTATGGACCTAGAGTATTCTACAAGCTGTAAAGGATGTTTCGTGAGCAATTCCAGTGAAAGGTGTATTCCTGAAGTTGGATCTACGAACATGAAGACGAGCCATAGATTCAGTCTCGTACTTGATCTGCTGTGAAAATACAATCTTTTGATGCTTAAAACTTGGAATTTTATGTGTTTTCAATGCGATGTTAGTTGATTTTATGTGTCCTTTTTTATTTGTAGGATTCCAGTGTTGGCCTTGATTTTGGGAATTAAATGCAAATGTCGCTGCCTTTGATGCAGTACAAGACCCTTTTTGGGCTATAGTTCACTTTACGGGCTATGGAGTAGGTTTCGTGGACAATTTCAGTGAGGGGCAAAGTTTCTGAAGTTTGTTCTACAAATATGCAGATGAGCCGTAAATTGATTTACGAGCCGTGGAACATGTTTCGTGCTCTGAGGATCAGAGAATAGGGACCTTCTGAAGATTTATCAGATAAAACACCCTTACAGTCCGTAAATCATTCTATGGGTCATAGAGGGGTATGGTAGATCTCAAGTCCAGTTTCTCAGTAGAACTTTACGAGACCCCTATAATGGGTCATGGAATGCAATACGCCTCGTAAAGCTATTCATAAGGTGTGCTGGCCCAACTATCTTATTTTGTTTAGGACTTGTATTAAAAATATTATAAATAGGCTTTTAGGTTATTTTTCATGAAGTTTTTTACAGTGTTTTAGTAGAGAGCCGTCTAATAGAGAGAAAAATAGTGAGATTGAGTAGAAAACATTAGAGAGTCTTGAGAAACACTTGTACTTTGATTTGATCTTTAATCTTATGATTCTCGTTGAAGTTTTAGATTTGCTTGTTCTTAATTCAATTTAGTAGGTGATCTATTATGTTATTCCAATTCACAAGTTTTGCATCTACACAAATCATGAGTACCTATAAATCCATAACTAGGGTTGTGGGATCCATGAAGAACTAACAAAGTAAAACATGATAATTCATAATTTTTGAAACGTTTGCATGCATGTATTAATTTTACTCTCTTCATTTTTCATGTTTTCTATAGGTGGCCAACATTATAACATGCCTAGTGTTACTCTCTTGACCAAGATAGTAATGAATAGAAAAAGAGATTAATTAACAGAATTCGATTAATATGTTCTTGTCTAATAAAGTGAACTGGGCTGGGGGGGGGGGAGTTGTACTGGGATTAATTTGTAAGGGTTAGTAATACATACTGTGGAGTTGGGCTAAGTCACGTAGTGCAATTCACCTCTCGCCTAGGCCAAAGGGTTTGGTGAACTTAACTTATCATCCTACATGTTGCATACCAGAAAAGAATTAGGTTATCCAGCGATAATATGTTAGGGAATCATGGGGAACACACTACCCTAGTTTTTCTCCATATTGATTAAACTCTTATGTTAGTTAGGTTTACTTTTCTACTGATTATTGCAAAATGTAAAGTCTTGTATGGATAAAAGCTATGTTTATCTATTTAGAGATTATGATTATGGCTATCTATTGAAACTGAATGTTATGATGTTTATTATGATATAATGTGGAAATTTGAGAACTCCTAAGTCCTGATCTATACCTATAAGGTGACTCATACTTACTCTCCCCTATGCTTCTATGTGTTATGTTCAATGTGGATCATGTTAATCCCTATCCCTGTAATGTTCTCATAGTTTGAGTCCTACCTTTTAGTCCCTTAGAACCACATGTTTACTTTTTTGTCATGCATTTCTGAACCAATGATGTGAAAGTGGATACTTAGAGGCTTATTTAGGACTCTTGAGTTCCTATTCGGCATGTCACTCCTAGACCCTAGGTCTCGATCATGACATGATTGGTATCAGAGCACTAGGTTTATAAATGATACTCGGAATCCACCATGACCTATCAAGTAGAGTCCTATTCATCTGTGTGAAGTGCATCATGCTTATATGAGTGGGAGGCTATGATAACATTCTAGGAATTATCTCGCTTCTTCATGTCTTATGTTGTGCTTTGGACTATGTATTAATGCTTCCTATTCCTAATGATTCCCTTACTATATTACATAATATGCCTCTATGAAGAGCTCTCCTACAAAGGTAGACCCTGATTAATGAGGATCAAACTCCTTAAGAACCTATGGGAGAGCTGGTAACTAATCATGAATTTTGTATTGCTATTTCCATGCTTATCTAAGGGCTAGCCAACTAGGCTGGAGAGAACAATAGTCCTCTTCATTCTCTTACTTCAACTGGATAGTAAGAGATTTTACCCGGATGAATCCTCTGGAGTTTTATGGATCAAAGACTTCTGAGGATGCTCAAGACTTAAGTGATAAACTCCCTAAGGTTTTGAATGTTATGGGAGTGATTTTATAAAAGAAAGCTGAGCTAGCTGCTTATTTATTGAAGGGTATGACTCAAGTGTGGTACACTCAATGGCTGATAGAGAGGGTTTGGTAGGGATAAGGTTACTTGGGAGGAGTTCAACTTGGCTTTTCTAGATCGATTCTTCCTTCTTGAACTTAGGGAAACTAAGATGACCAAATTTATCAAACTCAAATATGGTGGAATGAGTGTGATAGAATATGCCTTCAAGTTTAAAAAGCTCTCAAAGTATGCTCCTATGTTAGTGGCTAATCCTGTACAGAATGCAACAGTTTATTTCTAAGATCTCTGATTTTATTGTGAAAGAGTGTTGTACGACTATGCTTATTCGGGATATGGACATCTCTAGACTCATGATTTATGCTGAGCAAATCAAAGGGGAAAGCTCATAGAGAAGAGGGTGAATGAGTCTTAGAGGGCCCATAATGATGGTGGGTGCTCAACTCTAAGAGTTGTAGATGATATGTCCGCTTTCAATTGGTCCAAGGTTCTAGTGCAAGTTTTGCCAATAGTAGGGTGTTTCATCCTAGGGCATTAGTTGAGGGTGGGCCACTACTTCCCAGTGCGACATATGTGGAAAGAATTGTTTGAGTGCTTGCTAGAAGGAGTTGGGTGCATGCTGTGGGGGTGATAATAAGAACCACAAGATTGCTGGTTGTTCTTAGGCTGCCCAAAAGGGTCAAGATCAAGTGGCCTGAGGTGATCAAGACAAGCAAAAAGCTTCACAAGATGGTGCCCCCAGACACAATAGGTTCTATGCCTTGCATGCTCATCAAGAAGTAGAGGAGACTCCGGATGTTATGATTGATATGTTAAAAGTCTTTGATTTCGATGATTATGATTTGCTTGATTGAGTGCAAATTTATCTTTTGTGACTCCTCTTTTGGATGATAAGTTTGATTTGATCCCTAAAATCTTAAGGGAGCCCTCTTCGATTTATACTCTTGTGGGTGAGTCTATTGTTACCCAAAGAGTCTATCATGGTTATCCTATCTCTATTTTCCATAAAATACTTCTATGTATCTTATTGAACTTAAGATGTTTGATTTTGATATGATTCTAAAGATGGATTGGTTGCATGCTTCATATGCCTCTAGATAATAGAACTCGTAAAGTCAGATTCCAATATTTGGATGAACCTATTCTTGATTGGAAAGATAGTACTCCACTATTAAAGGTTAGTTTATTTCCTACCTCAAGACTTGTAAAATGATTTCTAAGGGGTGTATCTATCATATTATGAGTGTTCAAGATATGGAGTTGGAGTCAACTAGTTTTGAAACTATTCTAGTGGTTAATGATCTTTCAATATGTTTCCCAAAGATTTGCCTGGTATTTCTCTTGAAAGGGAATTGGATTTTGGCATAGATCTCTTACTGGATACTTAATCTATCTATATTCTCCTATCATATGGCATCGACTGAGTTGAAAGAAGTGAAGGAGAATTAAAGGACCTGTTGGACAAAGGCTTCATTAGGTCAAGTATATCGCCATAGAGTGCTCCCATATTATTTATAATAAAGAAAGATGGGTATCTTTGAATGCATATTGATTTAAAGCAACTGAATAAGGTGACCATCAAGAGTAAATGCCTGTTACTAAGGATCGATGACTTGTTTGATCAACTTGAAGGGGACACCCATTTCTATTGACCTCTGTTCTGGTTACATCAATTGAAGGTTAGGGAGTGTGTAATTCCCAAGATGGCTTTTTGAACTACATATAAGCACTATGAGTTACTGGTGATGTCATTTGGTTTAACTAATGCTTCATCTATTTTTATGGACCTTATGATTTGGGTGTTCAAGACATTTCTTGATAATTTTGTGGTTGTCTTCATCAATGATATCCTTATTTATTCCTGAAGTGAGCCGGAGCTTATAGATTATTTGAGGTATGTTCTTTATACTTTGAGGGAGAGGCAATTGTATATTAAATTCAACAAGTGTGATTTTTGGTTGGGTGAAGTAGCTTTTCTTGGTCATGTCGTATTTGATGATGGTATTAAGGTTGATATAAAAAAGACTGAGGCTGTGAAGAATTGCCCTAGACTATTGATTCCTTCAGATATTTAAAGTTTTCTTTAGTTGGCTAGTTATCATAGAATATTTGTTGAGGTTTCTCATCCATTACATCTCCATTGACCAAGTTGACTTAAAAGAAGGCCAAGTTTGTATGGTCGAATGAATGTGAAAAGAGTTTTCAGACTTTGGAAAATTAGCTTACATCGGCTCTGATTTGACTCTATAAGATGGCTCTAAATTTCAATTCAAACATAGTTTTGATTCATACTCCGACCCTGCTCCTGCTATGACAGTTACATGGGTTTGTGGAATACTGTGATGCATCTCAAATTGGGTTAGGTTGTGTCCTTATGCAATATGGTAGGTTGATACCTTATACATCAAGGAAAATGAAGGTTAATAAGCATAATTACATGATTCATGATCTGAAGCTAGTGGCAGTGGTGTTTGCTTTGAAGATTTGGAGACATTATTTCTATGGAGTTCATATTGATGTCTTCACCCACCACAGGAGTTTGCAATATGTATTCACCCAAATGGATCTTAACTTGTGGCAAAGAAGGTGGTTGAATCTCCTTAAGAAATATGACATGACTGTTCAATATCATCTTGACAAGGGAAATATTATGGTCGATGTTCTTAGTAGACTATCTATGGGGACTGTGGCTTATGTTGATGAAGTGAAGAAAGAGTTGGTAAAATATGTTCACCATTTGGCTATATTGGGTGTTAGATTGGTCATCTCTAATAATGGTGGCATTCATTTTCTGAATGGGGCTGCATCTTTTGTGGTGGTTCATGTCAAGGCAAATCAAGATTTAGACCTATCATTAGTTAAGCTAAAAACGTTTGCTGCTAAAAAGAATATAGAAATTTTCTCCTAATCGGGTGATGGTATGCTTCAGTATCAAGATTAGTTGTGTGTTCCAGATATTGATGGTCTTAGGGAGGTAATTATAAGTGAAGCACATAACTCTCATTGTTCTATTTATCTCAAATCTACCAAAATGTATCGACATTTGAGGGAGGTGTATTGGTGGCATGGTATCAAGAAATATATAGATAAGTCTGTATCTGAATGCTCTAATTGTCAACAAGTGAAGGAAGAGCATCAAAGGCCCGGTGGTTTATCTCAAAATATTGAGATTCTCACTTGGAAGTTGGAAGATGTGAACAAGGGTTTTGTTGTTGGTTTGGCCAAAACCCAAAGACAAGTTGATTTAATTTGGGTTATTATTGATCAGATGATTAAATTGGTTGATTTTCCTACGGGTCAAGACTACCTTCAATGCTGAAGATTATGCTAGGTTGTATATCCAAGAGTTGGTGAGGCTGCGTGGGGTGCCTAGGTCTATCATATTGATCGTGGAGCCCAATTTACTTCTCACTTTGGGAGACTGTTTTAAAGAGGACTTGACACTAAAGTGAAGTTAAGTAGCTCTTTTCATTCTCAAATCGATGGACAAGCCAAAAGAATAATTCAAACATTGAAGGGTATGTGGAGGGCTTGTGTGTTGGAATTTAAGGGCAATTGGGATGATCATCTACTACTTATTAGGTTTGCTTACAATAATAGATTTCATGCTAACATTAGTATGACACTGTTGTAGGCTTTGTATATTAGAAGATGTAGATCTCCGGTGGGGTGCTTTGAGTTATGAGAAATGACTTTGATTAGTACGACATGGTGTTGAAGTCCATGGAGAAGGTGAAGTTGATTAGGGAGAGGTTGAAAATGGATCAAAGTCTCCAAAAGTCTTATTCAGATGTTAGAAAGAGGGATCTTTAGTTTCATGTTGGCATTGTGTATACGTGAATGTCTCACCAATGAAGGATGCAATGCATTTTGCTAACAAGGACAAGCTAAGCCCTCAGCATGTAGGTCCTTATTAGATTATTGAGAGAATTAGGAATATGGCCTATAGATTTGAGTTGCCTCCAGATTTGAGTTCTATTCACCCAGTTTTCCATGTATCTATGTTTAGGAAATTCATTGGTGATCCTTTTACAATTATGCCCTTGAAAGGTGTTGAGGTTGAGGAGAACTTGTCTTATAATGAAGTCGCAGTTGAGATTTTAGATAGGAAAGTGACGCATCTTTGCAAGAAGGATGTGGCTTCGATTAAGGTACTTTGCAGAAATCAAAATATGGAGAGTGCTAAATGGGAAGTGGTGTTGGACATGATGAAATGATATCCCTATATTTTCCAATCTACTAAAGCCTAAAGTATTAGGTTATTCTTATTCCAAATGGTCCTAATTCTTTTACTCTTGAGTTTTAGGACATGACATGTATACATGTGTATGAAATTGATTTAAAGATGTTTTTTGAATGATTTAAAAGACGTTTTGATATGAGTTTTAATGATTTTATGATTTTCAAGTGATGAATATGCATTTTGTCCTGGTGTTTGGATGTTTCATGTTCAAGTCAACCTTTCCAAGACTTGTTCTAGCACATTTGGGGATGAATGTTCTGGTAGGGGAGGAGACGATGTAGGGACCCGAACTTTGTAAGGCCTTATATGTACATAGAAGTTGGTTCTGGAAAGTTTTTGACAAGGGTCACACCCCATGGGCACCTTCACATGTCGTGTGGCTCACAACGGGCTGTGCGGAGGAGCCTTGAGGGTGGCCCTTGGCCTTTTGAGTAGAGTGTTGGCCTTAAGTTGGAATTAAATACCAAGTCATCAACTACATTAACACTTCACAGCTCGTGTGAGGCTTCACTAGACATGTGGTTGCTCATGAGAGTAGTCTTGGCCTTGCAAATCACATTTTGACCAAGGGACTTCACATATGAACCCTTCAAGGATCCTGTAACCCCTTCACTAGTCGTATGGCCTCCTATTTTGGGTGTTGCTGTAAAACTTTTAGTAGTATGGAGTCACCATCTTGAAACTTTTCCAGTTAGAATTTCTCAAAGTGAAGCCACATGAAAGGCTACACAGTATGCCCTTACACGGTCTGTATGGCGTCTATACGGAACCCCTGACACTTTTTGACATTCATTTCATTAATGACTTTATTGTAATTTAGGCTATTCTTATGGGTTGTTTATGACTTTCCAACATATCCAAAGCCTCTCAAAAGATCTATACTCTTCTATTCTCATTCAAATTCAATTCAAACAATTAGCATATTCTAACTCTCATGAAAAGAACTTCCCTCAAGTGAATATTGGATGATTGGACTGAAGCTTAAGGAAGGGTCTTCTTCATGACTCAATTTCTTTTAGATTCTTCGGATTAGCTAAGGTGTGTGGGATTGATTAATGGTCCCTTTTCACTATAAAGACCCCACCCTTTTTATTCTTAAGGACCTAACTTAAGTAAAATGTTATATTTGGTCCCAAACTTTATTAAATTGAAGTAATTAAGGACGTTCGGGGTTTAAATTATGTTGCGGGTCCTAAGAAATGTGTTAAGAATTTTAGGAGAAATTTGGTTGGCTTGGGCAAAGTTTAAGTGTTGATATGTATATGTAGAGACGCCTAAGGATGTGTACTATATGTGTGTAACTATAATTGAATGAAAATTGAACCGAAGGAGTACAAATCGAGAGCCAAAAATTGGGTGAACAGTAACGTGAACAGTAGCAAACCTCTCGAGTTGCTACAGTAACTTCCCCATAAATATGTTTTTTTCAGATTCTCGATAAATTTTCGCTTCTAGGGTGTTATATTGAGGTCCCTAAGTATCGTGGTACCTTTGGTTTGGTGGAAAAACGCCTAGAAACTAAAACGCGAAGGTTTGAACATTTTGAGGGCTATATGGCTATCTTCCA
>JAOTQJ010179955.1:0-23393 GCA_025642045.1 Solanum sejunctum
CTTACCTTGAGGAGGAATCTTGGAAGCTAATCCTAACTTGATGATTTTCTTGATAATTCTTGAGCATTTATGTTTAGAAGAGAAGGGAGAGGGTTTTGCTCATGAAAACTGATATTTTATATATTTTGGGGACCATAAATAGACTTACAAAGGTTTTAAGATAAAAATACCCTTAAATTATAAAGAGAAAGCATCATTAATTCATCCAGTGAGGGTCCACGACGCGCTTCAGGAATGGACTTTCGGATAGATCTGCACCTCTCCACTAAAATGGTCATAACTTTCTACTCCAAACTTCGATTAATGCAAAATTAGATACGTTGAAAAGCTAATTAAAATATATTTTATTTGATGTATAATGGGTCATATTTTAAGTTGACCCTTCTATAGACTCATAAGAAAACTTAATTGCTAGAAATTCTTTGAACTTGGCTTGATATAAAAGATCACTTATGACTTTAAATCACACCTAATATACTTTAAATACTTAAGAATTGATCCTATCATGTATATACAACTTACAAGTCATTGGTTCACCTAACTTTTATAAAATTATACATTAGAAATGCGACTTCATATCAGCTCTAATTGTATTCCCATACTAAGAAATTGACTTTAACATCTATGCTCAATTAAGAATCCTCAATTAAAATCCTATATCATATGAAGGATGACTTGGTCTTAGCTTAAAAAATTGGAGTGTTACACTTCCCCATAACAAATTCAAACATTTTGTACCACTATCTAGGAGCTTGCTTTAGGCCATACAGACTCTTTTTGAGTTTGCACACAATTTGTTTTTTACCTTTTTCTTTGAAGCCCTCGGGTTGTTCCATATAAAGTTCCTCTTCTAGGTCACCATGAAGAAAAGCTATTTTTACATACATCTACTCATCTCTAAATTTAAACTAGCAGCCAGACCAAGAGTTGTACGAATGGAGGACATTTTCACTACAGGTGAAAATATTTCGTCAAAGTCAATACCCTTTCTTTGACTGAATCCCTTAACAACTAATCTAGCTTTGTATATGGGATTCTGGGAGTGTTCTTCAATTTTAACTTTGAACACCCACTTATTCTTCAAAGCTTTCATGCCCTTAGGCAATTTTACTAACTCATAAGTATGGTTCTCATGCAAAGATTTCATCTCATCTTGCATGGCCTCTATCCATTGATCTCTGTGTTCATCTTCCATTGCCTCCTTATAATATTCAGGTTCTCCCACATCAGTAAGTAGTATATACTTATTTGATAAATAACGAGACGAGGTAACATGTTGTCTTATGGACCTCCTGAGAGGAATATTTGATTCATCCACAACTTTATGAGTTGGAAGATCATTAATAACACCATCATTGTTATTATCAATATCAACATGTTGATCTTAAACATGATCCTGGGCATTGTTATGATCATCAAGCCTACCAACATCATGCACACTTTCATGAGGCACTTTATCAAAATGAACCACACCATCAGAACTAGAGGATTCCAGCTTCTCCACTTTCTCAATGTCTTTAGTTGTTTGATTCTCCATAAAGATGATATCGCGGCTTCTTACAAGCTTCTTTTCAATTGGATCATATAGCCTGTAGCAAAATTCATCAAGGCCATATCCAACAAAGATGCACTATCTTGTCTTGGTGTCTAACTTTGACCTCTCATCTTTTGGCATTTGTATAAATTCTTTGCAACCAAACACCCTCAAATGGTCATAGGAAACATCCTTTCCATACCAAACTTTGTTTGAAACATCACCTAGCAAAGTCATAGTAGGAGATAGATTAACCACATGTGCAGTGGTCAATAATGTCTTCCCCCAAAAGGAGTTTGGCAACTTTGCTTCAAAAAATAAACATCTAACTCTCTCCATCAAGGTCTTGTTCATCCTCTTTGCCAAACCATTAAGCTGAGGAGTCTTAGAAGGAGTCTTTTGGTGTCTAACACCTTAATGCTTGCAATATTCGTCAAACGGTCCACAATATTCACCACCATTATCAGTACGAATATATTTCAAGTTCTTTATAGTTTCTCTCTCAACTAAAGTCTGAAACTGCTTAAAGACACCTAGCGCTTGGTCTTTAGTCTTCAAGACGTAGACCCAAAGTTTTCTCGAGCAATCATCAATAAAAGTGACAAAATAGAGGGCACCATCCAAAGTCTTTGTCTTTATTGGACCATATAAATCAGAGTGCACCAACTCAAGCAACTCTGTCTTTCTTGAGGGAGGGTTAGACTTGAAGGAAACTCTATTTTGCTTTCCAGCCAGGCAGTGCTCACACTTTTCTAATTTAGCACCTTTGCAATCTGACAATAATTTCTTTTTGTCTAGAATATTGAGTCCTTTCTCACTGATGTGGCTAAGTCTCTTATGTTATAATGTTGAAGATTTATTATCCTAAACTGCGTTTACCATATTGTCACAAGTAGAAATCGTAGTCCAGTATAGACCACGACGTCTTTCATCAGGAGCCATAATCAAGGAACCTTTAATGATTTTCTATTTTCCTCCACCATTGGTACTGACATATCCTTCATCATCTAACACCCCAACAGAAATGAGATGTAGACGAATATCAAGTGCATACTTCACATTATTTAGAACTAGTTTAGATCCAATACTAGTTTCTAAATAGATTGTACCAATACCAACAACTTTAGACACAATCTTATTACCCATACTCAAGGTTCCAAAGTCACTTGGAGTATAGACAGAGAAAAAAATCTTTCCTGAATGTCACATGAGATGCGGCACCAGTGTCCACAATCTAGCTTAACTCGTTATAAGAAATATTTATCAGATTAACATCAAGAACAGTGAGAAGATCTTCGGTGGCAATGGTGGCAAGGCAATTTTTATTGCTTTCTTCTTTATTTTATTCTTTTTCTCTGTCTCCCTTTTCAATTTCTGGTAGAACTTCTTTGTGTGCCCTTTCATACTATAATGATAGCACTCAATATTTTTAAGTTTGCCTCTAGATTTTCTCCTGCTGTGTTCTAAATCACGATTTTTGTTTCTCCCCCTAGAACCTGCCATTAGGACATCTGACAAAGAAGAACCTTGAGATTTTCTTCTCGTCTCTTCATTCAACACACTGCTCTTGCCAAAATCCATAGAGATCACACCATCCCAAGCAAAATTTGATAATGACATTCTAAATGTTTTCCAAGAATCTGGTAGGGAACCAAGTAGAAGCAAGCCTTGAATTTCTTCATCAAATTTAATGCCCATAGCAGACAACTGGTTCACGATTCTTTGAAAATTATTCAGGTGATCTGTCATTGGGGAACCATCAATATATTTTAAACTCAACATCTGCTTTATCGAGAATATTTTATTATTCCCAGTCTTCCGAGCATACAAACTTTCAAGATGCTCCCATAGGGTATGAGCATGTATTTCCCTATAAATATGGTTTGACACATTAACTCATTGTCTAATAAATTCATAGACCTGTCTATACAATAGATTCCACTCTTCATCTGTTTTATTTTTAGACCTTTTTAGTGGCAAAGACTGGTTGATAAAAATTCTTAATATAAAGTATATCTTCTATTTTTCCTTCCAAATGACATAATTAATGTCATTCAAAGTGACCATTCTACTAATGTTGGCTTCCTTTATTTTTTTAAAAAAATTATTTATCAAAGTAATTATTTTTTTATGTGGAAGTTCAGACTATGCTGCAACCACAGAGCATACTCAGACAAAACCTCGGCTTTGATACCAGTTTGTTGGAAAAAATGGACTAATACAAAATAAATATGGCATAATAATATGAAAAATGAGAAAATAATGACACCAAATATTTTACGTGAAAACCTTTTTAAATAAGAAAAAAACCACGAACCAAGAAGAGCAACTGATATTACTATAGTAAGGAATTTTATACCATCTATGAATGAGCACAATACTCCCAAAGACTTCTACACAAAAAAAATACTCTCTTTTGATTTTTTACCTTACTAAAATATCGCTCACACTCTATTTTTCTTCACAAACTATTTTTATTAAATAGTCTATGGTATACCTTAAAAAAATACTTAATGTATTTTTCTTAACTCTCTATATTTGTTGGTATATCAAACAAGAGAGTTGATGCTCTCTACTTATAGGAATTTGTTGATGGCCACCTTTTTCTCTTGGCCAATCAGAGAAAAAAGGTGGCGGAGAAACATTGCAATTTGCATTTGCAAATTGCAGCTCTCTTTATTGACCAATTTGTAGGCAAATATAATTTGCCTTCTTCTTTTAATATTTAAATAGGTGTGGACCCCATTAGAGTTTACTTTGGCGGTGGAAAGCCTTCCAGTTTGTCTCATTCCAGTTCGTTGCGCGAAAGAGGTAATCCCTAATCCTTACCTGTGTTCTTCCATCTCATTATCCATATGAAGAAGCTTGGGTCTGTGTTTGGTTGGTTCGTTGATGATTTACTTAGCATTGATGCCTTTTAGTTGCTTCCTGATTCATTTAGTATGTGTTCTTGATGTCATTTAAAGTTGAGTATGAGAGACTTAATATAGTTGGCCTATCGATTCAGAGTCTGAACATATACATGTGTATGTGGCTCGCATATGGTAGATAAATCAAGTTTTAGCTTTATAGAATCCTATATCCTTCTTTATTTTCTCTGATTTTAGCTTGTCATTGTGTTCATCTCTTCCTGTCGTTATCTGGTAGCTGTTAAAGTTCAAGTTTTTAGGCCGCAAATCTCATCATGTTGAGTTCATGAATGTTCAAATTTCAGATTTACTTGCGTTATCATTTGTACGTTTACTCCCTTTGTTTAAGCCTTTCTTCTGAAATTTCCTAATTTGTTTAAGAGCATTGACCAGCTTAGTTACACTGTGGTCTAGAACTTCTCCTTCCTGGAGTTTTGCTTTCATTTATGTGAACTGGAAGTTAAGTTTTTCATGCTTGAAGTCTTCTACTACGTGAAAGTGCATTAAGGTTACTGTGAAAGTTTCCTGAGTCCTGACTATTATTATTCTTGTTATCTTTTTTGATCACTTAATTAGTCAAATCCCATTACTTTGTTGACATGAAATAGTTTTTTGATTATGTCTCTCAATTTTGATGTTATTTTCTCATTCAAAATGCCAAAGTTGTTGTTTTGATTCAAGTATATCATAGGTTGGGAGTCCACTTCTCTTAGATTTTGTTTCACTTAATTTATCCTATCTGTTTTGAGTTCATACCCCTTCATTTTCGAACTCGTTATTTGCATTCTAAATGTCCTCTTTTAGTTTCTAGAATTTTGGGGTGCTATTTAAATCATGTCTGAAAAACATTACCTTGTTTTTTTGGAATGGATCATTGTTTTCCCTTACTTCTTACCACGGTTGTTAAGGCTTGTTAATGTCAAAAGTAAGGTCCTTAAAACATGGGAGTTGGCCTATCTCGTCTGATTCTGATTAACATCATTGTCTTCATGCTTGTTAGCATCTCTTCAATTTCAATTTGGTAAGTATGCTTAAGTCTCATTTTATGTAAGATATTCACATTCAAACTATTAAGTTGAAATTCTCTTTTCTATTAACTAATGGTTAGTAGTATTATGGCATTAAACATCTATGTTTAGTTCACTGTAGTCATAACTTGGCAAAATTTATAAGATGGCTTACATAATATTTCATGTCTAATGTTGTGTTAGTCAGTTGCACTGATTAAGTGTATAAGTGGGTCTGCTCATTTATGGAAACTATTTTCAAATGCTTATAGTTGGATAGCTGCCTGTGCACATTCATATCTTATTTCTTTAGATTCTTAGATTTCCAATGATTATTCTTGTGAGTTTTCATTTTTCTTAGTCTAGATCTGCTAGTTTTTTTTGGCTATGTGATTCTTATTTCTTAGTTATTATATTTATCTCATAATCCAATCTTGTGTTTGTTGGTTAGGGATTTAGAATTGGAACTTGTTGAATTTTATTCCTTTGTTACATACTGGTCCACCATTATTTCACTGGTTTTGAATCTTTCGTAGTTTGTTTTTGCTTAAATATATGCCTTTCATGTTATTTTTTATTACTCTAGACTAGATAAATGTCTATTGACAAAAGGAGTTATTTTAGTCAAATTATGTCTCAGTTAGTCTCTTAGTTGTGTGCTAGTTTACTTGCATGGGACATCTGTCCATGGTTTTAATGAACCCTTCCATTGTACATTTTTATGGGCCATGGAGGCCCAAATCCCATTCTAGTCAGTCTTGGGTGTGTTCAGCTAATGGGGCTGGATGCAGTCCATTTTGGAAGCAATAGCATAAGAGTACGCATTGATATCCCAAATGTATACAACTGGTGTATGCAGGCAGAAAAGCGACATAGGCCAAACCTCCTTCAGCAACAATAGCAAGAATTTCAAATGGGCCAGGTAGGTCCAGACTTTAGCAAATTAGGAAAGTTGAAGATTTGGGCCTGCCAAGCCCAATATATTTTTTTTCATATATTATATACATTTGCTTATGTTATTTGTTGCTTGTTTAACACTAACATTTTATTAGTTTTTATTTAATCTAATTAAATTTTTCAACGTGTCAAAACCATCTATGTTATTTTCATTATTTTATAATTATTTCTGAAAGGGTATTTTACCTTAAATTTTTAATTATTCTTAAATGCTTATGAAATTTTATTTGTTTAAATTAGTTAAGTCTTAAAAAAAGAAGATTTTCAACATTTCGTTTAATTAGTCAAAGAATGTTGTTGAGTTTCTTTTTTTTAGAATTTTCAAATATGTTTTAAGTTTTCTTTTAATCATTTAAATCAAATTTTTAAAGTTAGTCAAAATTTTCTAATCGTCAAATAACCACATGTTACGGTCATTTCGAATGCCTAAAACTTTCTCGAACTGGAAATGTGAACCCAGAACTTTTATTTGGAGTTTAAAAGGATTTTTTCTACTGAAGTCTTTTTAAAATGATTTAGTGAATTCCTAATTATCCTTAAAATTAGATAGCGAGTCTAAAATTTTGAGAATTTGGTTTATACTTAAATCAATAAAGTAATAAATTGAATTTTGAAATACAAAGTTATTTTTTTTCAAATAACAATAACTTTGGGTTTGAAATAAATTAAATTAAGAATAACTAATGCAACTGTTTTGGGCGTAAGTTGGTGTATATAGTGGTGACATTAACAAATGGTTTGAAGTTGGTACTTTGAATGGTATTTTTATTGTGGTAATACAATTGTTGTGGCGTAAAGTTGGTCTATATAATGGTGACATTAGGAACATGCTTGAAGTTGGTATTTTGGATGGTATTTTAATTGTGTTAATCGAATAGGTTTGGATTATGTTGGTGCATATAATGGTGGCATTAACAAATGGATTTCAAGTTTGTTTTTTTGGAATGGTATTTTTCTTTTGGTAATATGTTTGTATTACCAAATTTGTCAATATATACATTTTTGAAACCTACAAGATGGACATGTTCCACTCTCAAGGCTCAGTTACTGACTTCTACTCCTCAGTTGTTAACTATGTTAAGCATAGTAATTCAAATTGCTTAGCAAACTTGCCATTCTCGGTATTAGATTGTATCTATAGTGTATCTCTTGTATTGTTAACCTCACTAACTGCTCTATGTTCCTACTCCTTTGTTGAAAGATTCTATAATTCCTTTCTTGCCATATAAAGTATACAGCTGCAACCAAGGTGACCATATATATATCTGACTTACCATCTTTTTTCCCTGCATGCTGTATTGCCTATGTGATCTCTTCATCCCAGCTTTGGCATTGTCTATTGAGGGATAACCATTTTAATAATTTTTTCCATACCTGTTTAGAGGTGTTGCAAGTGAAGAATAAGTGTTGGTGTGATTCATTTTCAGTATTACAGAGAGCACATACTCCTTCAGTATTAATTCCCCATTTCTCAAGTCTGTCTCTAGTATATAGCCTCCTCTGTAAGGCCATGTAAAGAATAAACACCCGTCTAGGACTCCTTTTATTATTGCAAATCAACCTTCTCCAAGGAACTTTGTTAAAGGATCTTATGAAGAGTTGATAGACTTGTTTGATTGAGTAAGAGTTTGTATCCATGATCATTTCCCTTTGCATATTGGCTGCTTCCATCCATGCACCAACTTGTAGGATCTTCTTAGTTGCCCATGAAACTTGTTTGACTTGGACTTCCTATGACTTTCTCCCCTTCAGATAGTATGCATGAACCCATTCTATCCATAGCTTATCCTTCTTCTTAGCCAGATTCCATAGATGTTTTAAAATAGCTATTTTGTTTCAGCATTGGACTTCAGATATGTTGAGTCCTCCTGCTACTTTAGGCCTGTATATTATATCCCAAGCAATAGGAGCTTTTCCTTTATGTTGGTGCTCCCCTATTCATAGAAACCTTCTGCATATTGATTCCACTTGCTTCAGGATCTTTTTAAGGATCAAGAAAATCTAGGACTAGAAGTTTTGTATAGATAGCAGCACACTTTGCACCAATTGAAGCCTTCCTGCATATGACAAATACTTCACTATCCATACTTTAATTCTATCTACCATCATCTCAAGCATAGGTGAGCATTTATGAACAGTCAATCTTTTTGTACTGAGTGGTACTCCTAGGTATTTGAAAGGTAAGGATACTTTTTTGAAACTTGTAAGTTGAAGTATCTGTTGTTGTACATGCTCATGCACCCCTCCAAAATATATGTTGCTTTTTTTGATTTGTTAACAGGCCAGACACTTTTGAAAATTCCAGAAAGCATTCATATACATGCTTTACTGATTGTAGGTCCCCTCTACTAAAAAGTAGCAGGTCATCAGCAAAGCTTAGTTGCACTATATGTAGCTTTTGGCATCTTGGATGAAATTTAAAACCTTCTTGCACTCTCAGCTTCTTCAGGGATCTTGTTAGGTACTCCATTGCTAGCACAAATAGATAAGGTGATAGGGGATCACCTTGTCTATCTCCTCTCTTTGCCTTAAAAGGTGCACTAGGATTACCATTCACTATAATTGAGTAGCTCACTGTTGTTACACATTGTATGATCCACTCAATGAATCTTGAAGGCATTTGTAGACCTTGCAGTACCTTCCTAAGAAAGTGTCATTCCAAAAGGTTATATGCCTTCTACATATCTATTTTAAACATACATCTTGGTGATATTTCTTTCCTCTCATAGCCTTTGATCAACTCATGACTTAATATCACATTATTAGTTAGCATTCTCCCTGGGAAAAAGTTGCCTGACTAGGATCTACAAGATACTCCATGACACCTCGTAATTTATGAGTAAGCATTTTGGATATTATTTTATAGATGGTGGTGCAGCATGAAATAGGTCCTTAATTGAGCTGGGGTGCTTTACTTTAGGAATGAGAGTGATTGTTGTCTTGTTGATAGGCCTGAACATCTCAATGTTGTGGAAAAATTATAACACTATTTTTGTGACATCTTGCCCTATAATAGACCAAGTTTTCTTAAAGAAATATGAATTGAAACCATCTCCTCCTGGTGCCTTATTATCATCAATACTTTTAAGAGCTACTAGTACCTTCTCTTTGGTGAAATCTTTGATTAGTATCAGTAGTTGATTTCTTCTTAGAACTGGTCCCTCTTTCAAGATTTTTTTGGGATGAAATCATCTTAGGATTGGTTTGGCCAAGCAGTTTCTGATAGAAACCTACAACTTCCTCAGTGACTCCTTTTGAATCCCTCAAGATAGTTCTATCATCCTTTGTTAGCATGCTAATATGTTTGCTCTCCTATTCTTCATGCTTGCAAAGAAATACTTGGTATTAGAATCCCCCAATATGAGTTATTCTACTCTTGATTTTTGTTTGTATATGGCTTCCTCAATTTGGCTCCATTTTATAAATTCTTTCCTGATTGCTTTTTCCTTATCTATCAGCTGTTGTTGAAAAGGTAGTGTTACCATTTGTTCCTGCGTGCCCTCCAACTGCTTTCTTATTTGTTCAACCTTTCTTGTGATTCTTGAGAACTCATTTTTGTTAAGATCTAGCATTTGGGTTCTCACAACCTTTAGATTGTGCCACACATCCTTCATACTTGTTACTTACTTTTGCCAACCCTACATAACCTTACTGTGGAAGCTTGGATGTTGAGTGAGACAGTTATAGAACCTGAATGGTGCCTTGTTGCTGGCCCTGTATTGTTCCACTATAAGGCCTAGAGGTGAGTGATCTGAGAATGGTGGTTCCATTATCTGAATTTGTACTAGTGGAATTTCAATCACTCATTTTAGATTCATTCATTAAAGTCCCTTGTTTCAGCTTATTGGACAGACTACTAACTGACCTATCTTTTGGTGTCAGCACAACATTAAAATCCCCCATGATCAGCTAAGGTTCCTTGATATTTTGATTCAGATTAAGTAGAGCTTCCCATAATGTTCTCCTGGTGGCAATGGTATGCAGGCCATATATTGTTGTGAATTGAAACCTTTTCCCTTTCTACATGAGTGTTAACAGTCCATGTATATGTTGAGCTGATGTTTCTAATATCTGCATTAGCAATCCATTTTTAGCCTAGCATGCTTTTATTGATTATATTACCAATATTATCTAGTCTAACTCTATGTTCATATACTGCTATACAACTAACATTATTTATTTTGATAAACATCCTTATTTCCTTGTGCTTGATCCCCTGGTTGAACCCTCTAATATTTTAGGTTACTATCATTTCCTGGAGGTTGGTTTCCACTTCTTTCCTTTGTTGTGCCACTATGTTGTCCAACCTCTCTAGATTTCAAACCTTCTATGCTAATAGTAACTTGCATAGGTCTCTCTTGGCTGCTCTTTTGTTTACCTGACTTATGCTTGACTGTTTGCCATTCTTCCTCAAGAGGTTCATCTATCATAGCCCCTTTTTCCTTATCTACAGGGTTCTTGTTCTGTTGTGTGGTAGCATCCTTTACTTGAGGTATACCTATTGGCTTCCATTCTTTCCTCAGGCCCTGATTCTGTCCCTTTCTCATCCCTGACATTGTTAGTATTGTAGTTGTTTTCTCTTGGCAAGAATGTCCTACTTGTAAGCACTTTTGGTAGAAGATTGGCTTCTATTCATAAACTATGGGTTGTTCATACACCCTCCCTGTAGATTCCCTTATTTTGACTGATTTGGAGAGTGATTTAGTTACATCCATTTCTATCAAGATCCTTGCGAATGAGATTTTACTTATGTTTGTGGTGCAATCATCTGCGTAGAGTGGTTGACCCAAGTTGCTCCCTATTTGACTGAGTGCCACAGCATTCCAATAGCGAAATGGTACGTTAGGGAGCTTAACCCACAGTGATATAGTGGTAAGGATCTCTTCCTTGAAATTAAAGCTTGGTGTCCATGGTTTCATTATGATTGACCTTTTCAACATGTGATAAGGACCTAAGCATAGTACCTTGTCCTTCTCCTCTTCATTAGCAAAACGAACAACAAAGTATCCATCCGAGTGATATAAAACCACAAGTTTAGCTGAGAAGATTCCTTCATTTGCCATGAATCTTTCCATTACTCCTATTGATGGGGCTGCTCCTAGTACATATAAAACTATGGAAGGTTTCCATTTAGCTTCTTCTTTAGTAATATCTTCCGGCATTATCTCCACTACTTTTTCACCCTCAACTATGCTAGGTGCAATATAAGTTAGATCCATACCTCGGCCAGCTAATATGTTTGTAGCAAATAGATTTGACCAAAGTTTTACTTCTGGTTGCTTTTCCAAGTACTATTCTATTGCTTTCTCCTAGTGTTGGTTGATCAGCTCCTTCACTTTCTTTTTGTGTCATCAGATTCATCCATTCCTCTGTTGCTCCACTCTTTTCCTTGCCCTTGTCCCTTCCTAAGCTATTTCCTGGTGTTGCTAGCTTATTGTCCTGTGAGCTGTTTTCAGATCTGCTATGAGATCCTCCAGCAAATAAGCTCATGATGATTCCTTGTATAATTTTCGCATCCTATTGTTTCTGAGTGATTTTGCATGGTCTTCCTCTTTCCATTTTTGAGGGTGCAAGTTAGTGCACACTAACGTACACCGAGAGAGAAGAAGCTCTAAAATTTTATATTTGGAATGGCATTTTAATATTGTGAAACAATGGAATGTTGATTGGCACCATATGATGTTTATTGTGGTATATATTTAGTGTTTTACATAGGTAACTATTCATTATAAGGTGGAAGGAATGTTATATGATACATCATCAAATTATGATGGTTTGATTAGAGTCATTACTTCTCAAATAGGGTTGGACATGATGTACGTCGAGTTGGTAGTACAATATATTGTAAATGCGTATTCACCGCAATTGAAAATCCACAATGACATAAAGGTAAAAAGTCTATTTAGATTAGAAAGGTTCAACCCGAATTTCTTTTCAAAATATCCATTGTGTGTGACTTATATTGATAGAGATGTGGAGATAATAATGCACGAACCAAATGATTAAATAATATTTCCACAAACACATAACAAAAATAATTTAACCAAGCCACCAACAGTTATACTAAAATGTTTAGTCTCAGAACAAAAAATATTGTGCAATAATAAGAATACTAACCAACACATCAATAATCTAATCAAAAATCTAACCATGACTAACAAACCAAGCCACTAACAGTTACAAATCATAATGATCACCTTCTTGAATACCACTGTATATTTCAAAGCTAACCAATAATACTGGTAAAAGTAGACTAGTTATAATACATTCCACGCAAAGTTCTATTAAATTTTTTAATAATAGGCCTATACATGAATTTCTATGATACCTTCTCTACACCAACTCCTTCATTCTTTAATCTTTCACATTATATCAACTTAATCTCATTAAGTATATTCTTGAAACATTCATCCACGTAAGCTTTTAATTCCCCAATTTAGGCTCCAACCTTGACCTCTAAAGTCAAAATTAGGTCTAGAACAACAACGAGGGCTGCTCTCAACAAAAATAACATCACTTTGAAATATTGAGCTTTTCTTAGTAGGTGTGCCCTGCATAGTCTCCTTTGCACTAGTGAAAGAACACTACATAGAAATTTTAAAAAAAATCCAAAAAATAAAAATTATAATGCATATACAATCTTTCAAACAAACAAAATTTTTGTTTCAACAGGAGAATAATTTTTTTTAAAAAAAAAGGATTTAGTGCTAGTTACTTGGAATGTAGACGGATATGAAGAGTTTAGAATAAATTTTGGTTTTGCTTTATTGAAGACTTTTTGGTTGAAAAAATATAAAAAGTGAAGGTTAAAAAATTGGAAGAAGCGTCTGCTGACTGAAAAGTGTAGGTGTGCTCTCCATAGTAATTCTTCCTTTGTACTTGTAAAAGAACACTAGATAGAAACCAAAAAAAATTCAAAAACAAAAAATTTATAATGCATATACACTCATTCAAACAAACAAAAGTTTTATTTTAATACATGAATTTTTTTTTAAAAAAAGTGGGGTCTAGTGCAAGTTACCTAGTGGTGTAGACAGATATGAAGCTTTAGAAAATATGTTGGTTTTCCTTCAATGGAGAGTTTTTGGTTCAAAATATGAAGAAAAAAAAAAGTAAAGCTGGAAAAATGTGAAGACCTTTTGGTTCAAAAAATGTGAAAAGTAAAGATGAAAAAATGGAAAGATGTGTTTGGTGACTGAAATAACACATCACTCGAGGCACTGCATTGCTTGGTGAAACAACCAAGTAGAATTTAGTTAATTAAAAAAACTATAAAGTACAACTTGGTCAACTTTTTAATGGTGTATTTTGGTAATTTAAATGTTAGTATGGTAAATAAAAAATTATGGATAATTTTCCCTTCTTAAGGTGGTATTTTTGTAATTTTTCCTATGAAAATTTAGCTGATAGAAATGCTTTGAACTTGACAATTTGAAGTTCTTTATTACCCTAAACCACATTCAATACATTCAAAATAATTAGGAAATAGCCTTAACATATATCTACAATTTAGAAGTTTATGGGTTGCCTAGCTTTTGTAAACTCGTAACTTGAAACTTAAATGGTAAGAAATTTTCAACTAGGGGCAGATCTATGTAGTTTAGAGAGAGTGTTACGCCACCTGGTCGTCTCAGTTGAATTATATATACTTATATATATACATATATTTATGTGTATATATATAAGTATAAATATTAAGCATGACATCCTTAGTCAGTGATCAAACCTTAGGTTTATCACTTTAGGGATGCAAGTTTGATCCTTGCGAAGGGGTGTATTTTCTTACAACTATCCTTTATTATACATCAACTTATTGTAAAAAGTATATTAGAAACCTAAACCTCTTATAAGTAAAATCATAACTAAACTAATAAATCAAAGTTAAATTTTGTATGCAAATTTATCAATATATATTAAGTATTATAATGCTCTATATTGGAGTTTTTATCAAGGGTTATTGTTTTACACGACATTCAAAAAATCAAAATTTTAGATACCTATATTTCAACTCAACTTTATGTTAGAGAATTCTTATTACCTTAATTCATGTATGTATCTATTTCCACGCTGACAAATTAATCTTAACACTTTTTCGCAATTTAAAAATTTTCAATATATATGACCCTGTACACTTATGAAGAATAATCCAAGCTAGCTTAAAAATTTTTGGAATGTTATAGCCTCTAATGTGGAGTCACATTTGATTCATTTTTTTCTTCTTTTAGAAAATAGAAATTTATGAGTAAATACTATTGTTTCACTTGCAATGTTCTCAATTAATATTTCTAATATACTAATGACCATACTAATTGAAACTTGATTTCAAATATTGAAAGAATATTTAATCTCAATAAATTGGTGTATTGGGGACCATATATAAATTAAAATAGTAGTGCCATTAGGCTTTAGTTTTAGGATTGCTATTTTTCCCTTTTAATTTGATAATGTGATTCTTCATTACTTAAAATTATGTATTTCGAACAAAAATGACCAAACTAATATTTACATATATTAATCTTTAATATTCAAAATATTATAAAAACATTTAATATCTGAAGATGCAACACAAATTACAAAAGACACTAAAGAATGTAATATAAAAATAAAGATGTTCCTCTCCTTTCAGTTTCAAATTTTAGATATGACTCTACTCACTTTTCTCTGCCTTCTCTCTAAAAAACCCCAAACCCTTCATCATCTAATGGACACAACAATGTCTGGTATCCCCTCTCACATTATGCCCACCAATTCATCCATTCCACCAGAACCACCTGACTTACCAACGGCCAATCCGCCCAGTTTTAAAGAGAAACTTTACACTAATCTTACTCGCATTGACATGGATCTAGCCAATAATGAGATGGAGTTTCAACTGGATACATCCAATGAGGGCGGAGGAGTCGAGGTGCAACTCATTAATGGGATTACTACAATCCTATTATTGTAAAATGAAAAAATTTGGCTCTATGCGCTATGGCGCTTCTCCCTCATCATTAAACTTATGGGAAAACGCATAGTACATCATTATCTCAAATCAAATCTTCAAACCATGTGGAAACCTACTGAAGCTTTTTCACTTATTGAATTGGGCTCGAATTTCTTCATTGTCAAATTTCAACAAGAGGAAAACATGAATCTTGTTCTCCAGAATGGTCTATGGTTCGTCAATGGAAACTACCTCTCTGTTCGTTGCTGGGAGCCTAATTTTGTGCCAAAAACTGCTACCCAAACCCACACAGCCTTTTGGGTTCATTTGCCCCAATTACCCACTGAATCCTACGATAGTCCACTGCTAAGGGAAATTAGAAGTGGGATCGGGAAACTACTGAAGGTGGATATATGCACTAGCTCTACACTTCGAGGTCCTTATGCTCGCTTATGTGTGGAAGTAGCGATGGAAGACCCTGTACCACAATGCATCCAAGTTGGGTTTCACATGCAGAAGATTATCTATAAGGGGGAGGGATTTCTCTGTAAGTCCTGTGGTAGATTGGGCCATAGTCAACTAAATAGTGGTCATCCTTAAAAAGTTGCATCACCAAATAACTCACCCACCTCTCCATCAGTAACTCCTGATCAGAGCTCCCTTTCAGCACCTACTATGGAGGGAGTGTAAGAATGGCAAACAATCTCTTTTCCCAAGAAAGGGACCTCTCGTTCATTGACGCGGAAACCAGAGCTCAATTAGACCCCAACACAACAAGTAAATGGTCGAGGTATCAATGTCAAAATTTTCTCGGCATCAACAGATAAGTTTCTCTCTGCACAGTTTCCTTTTGTTACTTCTACTTCTACCTCAAACTAGTCTAAGTAGCCTCTAGACATTTCTCCACCTTCAAATTCAACCCATATCTTGAAAGAGGGGGGTATAACTCAAATATTTTCATAAAATAGCTTCGCATCCTCGTCCTACCTCATGGACAAGCCTTCCACCTATACTAACACTTTGCATGCCCCTAATTCCAAGGCAGGAGCTATTCCAAACTTTCAAAAGACAAAAGAAATCATGCGTAAGAAAAGGACATGTGGATCCACCGTGGCACCTAGAGCAGGACCTAGACCCCATAATTTCTCTAAAGATTATAAAGACCAAAACACCCCTGGTCAATTCCTTACTGTGCCACCCTTGGACCTCACTTCACCCTCCTCGTCACGTAACAATCCTCATGTGGCATTCCAGAAAGAACAAGCGGCAATAGGCATGCATGAAGTTAATCAAATACCTTCCACTCCCACTTCTCATATGACTTCCCATCAGAATAATTCTCACCTTTATAAACCTAGGCACATTAATTTCCAATCATCAGCATTAACGTCTCCTCACACTACTCTCACTTCACGCTCTTCCACCCTTACTTAGCATGTTGTGTCCGATCAATTCCCTCAACAATCGTCCTTACTCACAGCAACTACCTCCCCCAAACCCCTTCTTCGACCAACCATGCACTCCTCCCATCATATTCCTTAGCTAGTTGCTCAACATCATATGG
This sequence comes from Solanum sejunctum, assembly GCA_025642045.1. Taxonomy (NCBI): domain Eukaryota; kingdom Viridiplantae; phylum Streptophyta; class Magnoliopsida; order Solanales; family Solanaceae; genus Solanum; species Solanum sejunctum. The sequence continues at coordinate 16,898 of JAOTQJ010179955.1, forward strand.
TTGTAGCGACCCAGCCTCCCCATCTACTCCATCAGACCCAATCGTGGATCGAACATGGATTGGGGAATCACTTCAAGATAGACACAAATAGAGTCAATACCATGATCATCATTCAAAATCCCAATTTCTTGGCCCAACTCATAACGAAAGGCATAAGACTCGCCATGGACAATTATGTCAACCATCACTGGATGGAAAATGTGTTGACCCCATTAGCTTGAGTAGTGGCACTGGCTCTTTATCACTATATCCACCCCTACTGGAACCTACCCCATCACTATAACCCACTGGACCCCCAAATTCTATGCTCAGTCCTTCCCTTCTTCACGCCAATAACAGCAATAGAAGTCAATCCTCTCTTTTTTCCTTGGGTCCCTACTTCCCTACAGGGCCATACAGCACCACCAACATTCGCCCAGCCAATTACGGAACCTCTAATACCAACCCAAGAGCAGATAGTGATCGAGGTTCTGCTGGTATGATTGAGGGGCTCCTTCACCGAAATCTCCATACTCCATCAAGCTTCTTTGATGATATTTCCCGAGATGGAGGACCAAAAATATGTCCATATCTGTCTGGTGGCACTAGTGAAATATTCGTTCGATCTTTGCCTAGCAGTCAACCCAAATATTATGAAATATGCGTGGTACTGATACTTACGCTACTTCCCAGATCCTCCCTCTCCCCCCATAACAAGATCCATTCCTAGTGAATCCACCATCCAAACTCATCTACCCATAATGCATCCCCTTAGTATAGTGGTGTAGAACATAAGAGGAGGGAGTAATCCTGCTTTCAAAAGAAACTTTAGGGAATTACTCTACCAGTATAAACCATGCATGGTGGAATTACTAGAAACCAAGCTGGCAAGTCATGTTGGGCTCAACTATGAGTTTGGTTTTGATGATTTCCTCGAAGTACCAACCGTGGGTCAAGCTGGGGGCATTGTGCTGTTATGGAACACTGCATTAGTTTCCATCACTGGCTTTAGACACTCCGATCAGGAACTGCATGCCATGGTTCAGGTAAGTCCAAATCATGATCTTTGGTATTTAAGTGTTGCCTATGCTAGTCCTCAAAGGTCTAAATATTATATGCTTTGGGAAAATCTAGAAACCCTTTATCATGATCTTCAAATGCATGAATCTTCTACAAAATGGTGTGTTGTTAGGGACTTCAATGATATTCTTAGCCAGTATTATAAAAGGGGGGGAATACTTCTGCTTGCTCTAGATATTCTCATTCTGGCACTTGTATTAAAAATTGCTAGCTGTTAGATATAGGTTACAAAGGGAGTTGATACACATAGTCTAACCATAGAATTAAGTGTAGAGACCTCACACTAAAGCGATTGAATAGATGTTTTGCAAACGAACACTGGTTATCCTATTACCCTAATTCTCTAGTCACACTTCTCCTAAAAACACATTTTGATCATACACCTCTTCTTCTTAAGCTATCCCCAGGTACTGCTTGTCGAAAAGTTAGACACTTTAAGCTTGAAAGATACTGGTTTGAGCACCCTCAATTTCAAGATATAGTTGGATAGTGCTGGGAAAATAATGATCTGAGCACTGCCACTGCTAAATTAACTAATAAGATTTCCCACTGGCATCGTGTCACCTTTGGTAATATTTTCCAATGTAAAAAACACTTGTTAGCACGATTGAAGAAGATTCAGGAATCTCCGGCTTATTTATACAACCAGTTTCTTCATTCTTGGAACTTATACATAAATATAATGGCATTCTAAAAATGGAGAAAGATCACTGGAATATCTGCTCTCTTATTAACTGGCTAAATGAAGGGGATGCTAACACAAAGTTTTTTCATTTATCTGTCCTTAATTGAAGATACAAGAATAAAATATCATACTTTAAGGATAACTTGGGGAACTGGATCATGGACCATAATGCTATTGTTTCACAATAGTCACCTTCTTTCAAAATATGTAAACCTCTGCCCATTCCTACACTCATCTACAGAGTATGTACATATTCCGAAAAAGTTTTCATAAGCTGAAATTGACACCCTAGATAGACCCCTAAGTGATTGGGAAGTCACTCAGGTTGTCTTTTCATTTAAACCCTTTAAAGCCCCGGGCCCCGATGGTATTCACCCCTATTTTTATCAAAAGCATTAGAGTTAACTAAGCAATTCTATTCAATTTTGTCGAGAAGTGTTTGACTCCCAAGCTCTCGCTGACTCCATAAATGATACCGCTTTATGCATTATTTCTAAGTTTAAAAATGTCAATCAACTTCGTCATTTTTGTCCTATTGGGCTCTGCAACACTATCTACAAGGTCGTTAGAAAAATCATTGTGAACCGTCTTAAGCCTTTCCTGCAACAACTCATTGGTCCATGCCAAACTAGCTTTTTGGAATGTAGGCGTGCCAGCGATAATGCTATCCTTATACAGGAACTGGTACGTTATGTACACCATATTAATAATTCCAAAGGATGTCTTCTTCTCAAATTACACTTATAAAAGGCTTTTGATAACATAGAATGGTCGTTTGTTTATAGAGCCCTACTTTATTTTTGCTTTCCGCCTTGTATCACAAAGCTTATTATGAACTGTCTTACTACTTCTAGAATTGCGATTCTTGTGAATGTTACTAGAACGGACTTTTTCTCCCCTTCCTGAGGTATAAGGCAAGGAGATCCCATATCCCCTTATATTCTTATACTTTGTATGGAACTTATGTCAAATTATATCCACCACCAAGTTGATATTCTAAACTGGGGCCTCCTTAAGATCTCATCTTGGGGTCCAAATTTCTCTCACCTCTTTTTTGTAGATAACCTCACTCTAATTGAACAAGATAACTCAAAAACCGTCCATACCATGCATACCTGTTCCTTTAATACTCAATAGCTAATCTCCCAACTATTTCAAATAAAACTGTTCAAAGACTTTGGTAAATATTTAGGATTTTCCATCATCACTGATAATCCAAAACCTGCTCACTTTCTACCTATATTAGATAATATGAGAGCCAATTTAGCTAGTTGGAAACTTAACTTCCTAAGTTATGCTGGCAGGCTTACCTTAATTCGTTCTACTTTAAACATCATTCCTGCCTATATCATGTAATACTTTCTCCTGTCAACCACAATCAATGACACTATTGACAAAATTCAACGAGATTTTTTGTGGGGAACATCAACTCTGAGATGGAAACTCCACCTTCTCAAATGGAATACTGTCTCCCAGCCTAAGAAACAAGAGGGCCTTGGGATTATCAAAGCAAGAGATAAAATCTTCACTGATAAAAATCTTCCACTCTTGGCCCAACTATATTGGAGAGTAATAACTTGCCTATCGGCTTTATGGGCACAAACTCTCGTCGCCAAGTATTAACTAATCCCATAAATCATCCTTCTCCTTCATTTGGAGAATCCTTCAACAAGTCAAACTAATTTGTGATCAGGGTATTACCTGGGCTATTGGAGAGGGTAAGCGCATAAATCTTTGGGAATATGGATAGATCCTTGACTCACATCTATTACGCTCTTTTGTACACGGTCCCCTCACTAAATCAGAACATAATCTTACTCTTGATAAGCTTTGGACCTCAAGTGGTTAAAGCTGGACCTTAAGTGGTTAAAGCTGGGGTAATCTATCTCTTTTCATCCCTATGGAGACAATGGCCAAAGCTAGACTATTTTCCCTAAACCCAGGCACTAAGGATACGTCTTACTAGTCCCTCTATGCCTAAACCCACTATGGGCTCTTTCCGTAGTCTTATAGTACCACATCGAAAGCCTACCTACATATTTCATTGGGTATGGTCCCTACGTATACCTCCTAAAATCCAACACCTTATTTGGCTGCTCCCACAATAAACTCTCCTCTAGTGCACACCTTTATACTTTAAAGATATTGACATCTCCATCGTGTCCTCTCTGCTACGCGCCCCAGGAAACCATTACCCATATTTTCTTGGAATGGCATATGGTTAAAAAAATTTGGCTAGACCTGGGCCTGAATATGCATTTTATTATCTCGACTCCAACCCACTGACTTACGAATCTTCATCAGCTGAATGTTCCCCTGTCTACCCCTGATCTACTGTGGCAGGAATTCTACCATTTTGCTTTGTGAAGTATCTGTACACAGCATAATGACCATGTCTTTCGTCACCAAAATACCCCTACATGCATTTCCTATTCCAATATCCTGATGAGGGCCCTAGAATTCAAGCATCCTACGATATCCCTTCATTTTGCAGCTTCCATTGCTCATGTACTAGTTTGTTGGACCCCTCAAATCCCAACGCAGGTCTGAAACTCAACACGAATGGGGCTTTCTTGGCAAAATCAAAAGAATATGGTATTGGAGGAGTCATTAGAGACTCACACCGCAACTTGATAATTGGATTTCAAGTAAAGACATATGCATACAGCCCAGTCATGATGGAGCTGAAAGCTCTCGAAAACAGGTTGCACTTGACTCTTACTAATCATCTTCATGTTATTAAAGTAGAATCTAATTCCACCGAGGTAATTGAACCCTTAATGCAACCCAGCAATACTTATCACTCCATTTTATCCTCTTGCAAATTGCTACTGAAAGATGTTGGAGAATCCAGTTGTCTGTCATAACTTTTGCGAAGGGAATCGGCTAGCTAATCTTTTGGCTCAGGAAGGCAGTAAACAAAAGGATTATCACAATATCTCCCTGTTAGAACCTTCAGCAGCTGCCCAAGCTATTTTGCAAGCGGATAAAGATGGTGAAACGATAATTAGACGAGTACCCAGGAGTGATTTTGTGAATTTGTCACAACTTGGAAATCTTAATGTTCTTCCTAAGTTAAATCAGTCCCATGGAGACCTTAGTGTTACAACTACCTTAGCTAATGTCTCTACTAGTGTAACTACTGCCTCCTTTGTATCTTATTATCTAATATATAATATATTATTTTTGTTGATCAAACAAAATAGATATGAAAAAATTGAATGTTACTATTTTCGTCCATCTTTAATTGACTAATTTATGAAATCAATTTTAGGTTGTTCAACAATATTTGTCTAATTTATATAATCAATAGATAATTTTATACTTAGTTCTTGATTTACCTTTGTCATTAATTATATTCATTTTCCTATTACACTTTTCAAGATATTATATTAATTATATTCAAAGGGTGATTTGATAAAATTATCCCTCTCATTTATAATTTCTTAATCCCAACGCCAAGTTAAAAAGAGATAAGTGTTATACCGAAAAATAACTTGCTTTGAAAGAAAATAATTCAAAAAACAAAAATTGATTTAAACATAAATTAATTTGACAAAAATCGATTCTCGAAATTCGAAGATATAGAATCTTCACCTAATTTTGCGGATAAATAGGAAACCTTTAAACAATTAAAAGATCTAACAGAAAAATCTTTTAAAATCAAAGAACAAGTTCGGGTTCACATTTCCATTTCGAGAAGGTTTTACGCACTCGAAATGGCCGCTAAATGCGGTTATCCGGCAATTGCGTGATTTGACTAACTTTTATTTAACGAGGGTTAATTAATTACGAATTGATTAATTTTGAAAAGGTTTGACTAGACTTAACTAAAAAAATGATTGACCAAAATTGACTAAATTTAAAAATTGTACAAGCGTGATAAAAATCATATTTCTTTTTTAATTCTTATCTTTCGTTATATATATAAATGTTTAATCTTTATTTTATTTAATTATTCACTTTGGAGAGAAAAATACTTGATCGGATAAAAATGAATATAACATAAATGGTTTCGACTTGTTGGGGAATCTAATCAAATTAAACCAAATAGTATGACACAATATTAGTATTCAAATAAATATATACACATAAATTGAAAATAAATTAAGGGAGGAGTTGGAGTGAATTCGGGCCTTTGTCCCATTTTGCTATACTATGTATAGATATGTATATCTATTTTTGGCTTCCAAAATTCTGTATTTCACAGATTCCTTTCCTATGCATTGGGTTGACTCGAAGAAGGAGAGATATGGGCCTCACTTCCCAAGAAAATGCAGGCTGAGGAGTCCAAAACGGACTCCGAGTATCGTTCATGCAAAGAAGTAAAATTAGAAATTAGCAAAAGATTCAACATAATAATAACAACATAATTGTACAAATTACTATGAAAACAAAATGACAAGCAAGGTATTTAACTCGAAATTGTTAGCTTGATAACACAGAGTATCATAACAGTCACAAAATCAAAATGACCCAACAACACAAACAATTTCACATATAGTGATGCCTATCGTTTGCTCTCAGAATTTCCCTGTTTCCAGCAGCACGCAAATATACACGCAGCAGATACCAACATATCTAGACGCTAAGATGCAGTGGTTTAATGAACTAAACTTAAGCAAATGTATGTGCAAATGGTGCGACAGCTTAGCAGTAAAAATCGAGACAGCATAGCTTCTACGTCGCTATTTAAAATATTCTAGATCTTCAGAATGAGCCACATTTCAAGATATTAAGACAGAAGAGAAA
>JAOTQJ010179975.1:0-21216 GCA_025642045.1 Solanum sejunctum
AGGTAATTGAAAGATAAAGTAAAGTATATTATTTATTGATGGGTGGTAACCCGAGGGGTGGAAGAATCACCTAGCCAGGGTCGATCCTATCACCGGGGGTAGCCCAAGGGGTTAAAGGAAAAGCCTAGCTAGGGTCAATCCAGATATAGATTTACACTGATTAGCTGGTCATTTATATTACTTGTTGTGCACAGATTATACAGCAAAGGTAAAATAATAAAAAGAACATAAAGTACATGATCTCACAGTATAACTAAGGGTGGTCTCTTATCCTACACCAGTGCATAGTTTCATTTGACTTGTTACTTCATATACAATATTTTCTGCCTTACATTTTTAGTACATTATCCCATACTGACTTCTCTTACGAGGGACCTGCATTTCATGTTGTAGGTACAGGTGCTAGTAGATTTCCCCAGTTGGAGTACAGGATTTTCAGCTGCTGTTATCAAGCTCCAGGTTGCTTCGGAGCTTTGCGTGTCTAGAACTTATATTTTTATGTTGTACAGTTAGTCAAGGAAAGGCCTTTCCCAACCCTTATCAAATATATTTCTTTATCTAGAGGTATTGTAGAGTATGTAAATTAAAGTGTGGTCATGTCTCGTACTTTAAACACCATGGCCCCAATGCCCTAGCCATATGCATCTCCTTTTGGCTTGTTATCAGTGTTTACTTTCTTAAAGGCATGTTGAATATAGGAATCTTTTATAATATGTATAAAAAGCTCATAGATACAGGTTGGTTCCCCAGGCCTTATAGGCAACGGGTGCCAATCCGCCCTAATGGGACTTTGGGCGTGACATTGGTGAAGTTTTTGTATTCTTCAAGCGAAATACATCATCTAATTTATCTAGTGAAGTTTTTTGCGTTCTTCAAACCAAAGGAGTAGAAAATTAAAAGATTTAGTCTCCAAAAATCAAACACAATCAAACTTCACATGGAGTAGAAAACTACACAAATTTTAGTCTCCAAAATAGAATTAGAAAATTACAAGGATGTATTTTTCTTTTCAAGTAACTTTTCATTGTTATCAAGTTAGTGGAGATTTTCAAAGTTGATTTACTACTCAAATTTTCATAAACATCAAATAAATTTAACTTTTTAGCAAATAATCAATGGGCAATAATATTATCTCATGACCAAATTAGTTTGCCAGAAAAAATTGCCTCCCTCGTTCAACTATTGATAGATATTCTTCAACCATAATGTATGGTGAAGGAACATGACAGTGTAAGAATTGTCAATCCAAAAGAAGAGATTAGTGAAAGTTATGTCACATTCTAATTGAAGAAAACATATTTGTAAGGACTTCTTGGGTATTCTGGACCAAGTAAATTAAGGACAAAAAAAAATTTTAAAATTATGCACTAGTTCACCAAATTAGTGCCTTTTGAACTTCAATTTTTTTTCTCTCTTCATAATACGATAAATTGAATCTTTTTATCGTTTGGCTTCAATAACGCAAAATACAAAGTAATAACAAAACTAATTCCTACTTGGCATGCCATTTGTTATACATCTTATTATGTTTAAAGAAAATGGACGAGGCATAATTCTCAATATCCTTTTACCAATCAACACATCTTATCAATTTAGTGGGTTATTTTTTCTTTTTTTTCCCTGTGCCTTAAGACAATTCTTGTGCATACATTTTCTTGGACAATTAATTATAAGAACAGTGCAAATGAAAATCATTAGTAAATGAAAAATAAAAACCATAAATGAACATTAAGTTTGTTGGTTTCATTGTCTTCTCCAACATCGCAGACTAAATAACTTAAATGGTAATTTTTTTAAGATTGTTGCTCAACATGTATTACTAAAATACTTAGAATAAAATTTTTGTTGAGCAAAAATTTTTGCAGTTAACAAAACTTTGTGGTACAAAATTTTTGTAGAGAAAAACTTTGTGAAAACAATAACCACAAAGATTCCAATCAAGTTTTCAAAATCAGAAACTAAAACTAGTAATGAAAACAAAATCTATAAAGAAAATCACAAAATAAAATTGACAACAAAAAAATCGAGCCCACTAAATACACAGTGTGTCCTTAAGGAAATTATTCCCCTTAAGTACCCAAGGTTAATGGAATGTATCCTAACAGGATAGAATGATTTTATTCACCGGTATATTGATACCTAAAATCACGGTGTCAGAAAATCACTCAACAACAGTAAAGCATACTAAAATTTCTCTGTGTTGAAGAAGAAGAAGTCAAAAAAACTCTTTTTGAAATGATAGAAAAGTTTTCTATTTATAGAGAACAAAAGGTGTTTATTGTGCCTTATTGGAAAGGTCACAACCACTTGATAAGGTAAAAACCTCTTTTAGAAAAGTTATAATTCTTCATTTGTCATTCACACCTTTTAAACTCAATAAAATACTTCTGTCATTCCAACTAACATGAAACACTTTCTTCTTTAATACATTCCAAAATTTTTGTTTGAATTTTTCACTCATTGTATTACTCCATATGTCTCATTTAGTTGTCATGTGGTGCTTTTTGAAAGTTTATTTGATTATTAATTTGATATTTTAAAATTAAAATTTAGATATTAAAAAATTTTAAAAAAGTATTATTGATTGCAATATTTTTCATATTAATATTATGAGAAAATATATCTATAAAATATTAGTGAAAGTTTACATGTGTCTCTAAATATGATAATATTACAACTAAAATGAGACGTGAAGAGTATCACATTTGAATTTTACTTTTTCTATGAAGAAAGTCAAAGTATTAGCACATGCTTTTACATTTACTAAAAGAAATATACAAATCTCTTCAATATTTGACTATTAATTTCTTGGAGTAAACGTTTATAAATTTATAAATTGAAAATCCCCCTTCACGTACCATAATATAAAAGTTTTGCAATGCAATCATCAAAGAACTTTGTATATGGAGTGTCACAACCTAGTCCTGATCATGATGGCGTCTGCTGGTCCCACCTACAGGCAAGTCAATTCTCGACCAAAGGGTACCTGTCCTAGCTCTCTAGTCCAAACAAAATCAGAAAAAATAATAATATATGCGATGAAACCTAACGAGAACCTCGAAGTCTACTATACATAGAAACAATAGACATAAGAACATATCGTACACGTATATCAATTGTTACAACCTAAGCCTAAGGCCTTGACGTAATACAGCGAATGGAAAGTCTGAAGATAACCCAACCAAGGCTCTTAGCATATCATGTACACATCCTTGGCTGTGGAAACAAGATAAGGCAATAACCAGAATCAATATTGAAAAGGGAAGCTATCACGACCCAAGCCTGGGGTCTAGACCAGACATGGTGAATGAGAAACCTGAAGGGACACCAAACAAGCCTCCTAGAATATCAATCACACATCCTCAATCGCGGAAGCAAAATAAACACAAGTAAAGGTATAGATAAGGGTAAAGAGACTAAGAAAAATCTTTGATAACCATAAAACATTCAAAAGTCAAGATCATGGCATAGTTACATCACTTGTTCAAGCAATAACTCTAGCATAGATAGGGCGAGTACAAAGACACTTTTCGGGCTCACTCTCATAGTATCAAGTATTCAACATAAAGCAATAACATAAGCAAGAGTAGCATAGCTAGTCTCCCCAAACTTGAGGACTCACCAAAGCTTATCTTCATGATATCACAACCAGACGCTTGGAGGATGATCAAAAAGTGCTCTGGTCCATACATGGAAATATTATATAGGCATAAAGTATGCGTTAGTACATTTGAATGTACTAAGAATGCAGGACACAACGCAACAAGACATAAGCCAATATAGTCAAAATGCATAGTAATAGGCGATAGATAGGCATAATCTCAATATGGCATGCATGATCAATGCTTGAAGTAAAACATGCCTAGTCATAATCAAGGAACGTAAACTCAATATAGAATATATGTATGCTAGAACCTTACACAAAAATGCTTGAGACGGGTCACATAGTCACCCACTCGCCTTACGGTATAACCTTTTTGGAGAGTGTTATCAATACCCCTACCTTATGACATAGTCTTTTTCATAGGCAGTATAAGGCATTCCCTACTTTATGATATAATCTTTTAGGTAGGAGCCGTGAATTATTTTACCTTACGATATAATCTTTTCAGTAGTACAAGACACAAAGCCTTAGGCCAAAACAACACTGATCCACGCCCCTGGTGCATTGCGGCCAGGGTTCGGATCCTCTCCAGATTTTGTAAATTTGCGAAAATAAATTTTCGCTACGAGCCCTCTGAAATCAGGATTATACCTATTTCCCACTTAATTTTTTCCCTGATCGTAATATGAAGTCCGATTTTTGATATCACGCATAAATTTTGAGATATTCTGAAATCTCGATTGTGGTCATTTCTGAGGCACATTTTCGGGCTTTTTGGGACATTTCAATATCTCTCCCTTGGAAACATTCATCCCTGAATATCAAAGAAGTGTACATAAAAGAAGTAATCATAAAGATTCTAGCCTGACATGAATGCAAAAAATACATGTAATCATCATTTCAAAAATCTCAACATTAAGGTCAAAGTTACCATAGACTTGTCAATATAAACATGAATGCATGCAACATGATATGAGGGTTGAAACTTAGTACTTGAAACCATAGAAAGGACTTAGTTTGCTATCTCAAACTTAAAGAGAACAAAAAAGGTACGGATATCACTTCTTCATGCCCGCTCTGGTTTCCCCAAATGACACTTTCAACCTACTGAAGCCCCCAAAGAACATCAATGGATTCTATACCCATGATCCTCAACCTTTTCAAATGTCCACACAACATCTCCACTGGGACCTCCTCATAGGTCAAATCTTCCTCCAAAATACCACAACCTCAAAGAGTTCTATAGCACTTGGGTTGCCAACACATCCCCTCAACATATATACATGAAAGATAAGATGAACTCTATCCATTCCCATAAGTAACTCCAATTCATAAGCAACTTTATCTATTCCACTCAACTTTCTATAAGGACCCACAAACCTTAGGCTTAATTTCCCTTTCCTGCCCAAACTGCATCACACCCTTCATGAGTGGGACTTTCAAGGAACCCAATCTTCAATACAAGCACACATATCCTACCTTAGCACCTAAGAACATCATCTTTCCCTTGGAAGAAACCTCTACTTCACCACCTTCCACCAAAGCATTCAACTCTAGCAAGGTGGAATCAAGGCCTTTCTCTAACTTGACCTCTTCAACCAAATTGGTTTTTGGAATCATCAAACCACTACACTACCATTCGCAACTTCACCCAACCTCACTCCCAACCTAACCAACCGTGTTATGTCTCTAGTCCCCTCCTAGTTACCTAAAATTCCCACTTTTCATATTTAGCCAGCCATCTCTCATCCCTCAAAATTTGTAACACTACCCTCAAATGATTCAAATCTCTAAATAAATCAATTCCTTGTTACTAAAGATCACAACAAACACGTCAAGGTAGGATTCAATGAACCTATTCATGAGATCCATAAACATATCGGTGCATTAGTCAACCAAACAACTCTACTATGACTCAAAATGTTCACTTCTAGTCCGAAAAGGCATCTAGGGATATCACCCTCCCTCACTCTCACTTGGGGAAAAGAAATCGGACCAAAGATCAATCTTAGAAAATGACTAGCCCCTTGTAGTTGTTCAAATAGGTCGTCTATCTTTAACCATCGCATTACAACCTTATGGGTTCAATATTGGTTGGAAATATGATATACATTTAACCAGACCACCCCAAGACCTCCAAACCCACTATGACAAGTTCAAAAAAATCAAAATACAAGACTTTATGCAATAAGGACATGGAACAACCCCTATAGACTCCTCTAGCAACAATAGACTCACCAATGGGTAGACGCCTAAGAGGTTCACAAAATAATTCGGGACACACATGAAGCCTTTTTGCTACAAAAAGAGAAATAAAAAAAGAGTGACACCTAGGTCTATCAAACCATACACATCAAGATCAAAACCTTTAACATACTTGTAGCAATGTTGGGCACCTCATCCACCCCTTGCCTCCCTTGAAGAGCTTAGAACCGATTATGTTCTGGGGCACCCCCTTGTTAGCCACCTTGACCCCTTTGCTCAGCATGACCACCTTGCCTATGTGGTCATCCATACTTACCCTTGTTTTGAGCTTTTGGGAAATCTAAATTTTTGTTTCTCATCTCACCACACCCAAAGCATGCACCCGTGTTTCTCTAATATGTGCCACCATGATCTCTCCCACACTTTGGGCATCTAAGATGAGTCACCTTATCCTTAGCAACCCTCTTATTTGGAGTACTAGAGGATCCTTGGCCTTGAAACTCGATACCTTGTTAGAACCGATCACCCTCAAATCGAGCCCTCTTGGACTCCCCACTTCTTCTCTTTCTCAACTTTTCCCCCTCTAGTTGTTCGACATAAGTCATGAGGCGGGATAAATCCATATTACCTATCAACTTGGCAGTATAATACTTCTCACTAACCAAGTCAGACATACCCATCATAAATTTGTTCATCCTAGACCTCAGCTCGGACACCAATTGTGGAGCATACTTAGAGAGTTGGTTGAACTTGAGGGAATACTCCCTCACACGCATAGACTCTTGTTTTAGATTCATAAAATCCATCATTTTAGCCTCCCTTAGCTCGAGAGGAAAGAACTAGTTAAGAAATGCGGCTTTGAACTCTTTCCAAGGAATAACATCATGATTTTCCCTCTATATCTTCCATTGCACAAACCAAATTTGAGCCAGACCCTTTAGTTGGCAGACTGCTACTTCAGTCTTCTCCTAAAAATTGACCCCAGTAATAGATAACATCTTATACACCTCATCAATGAATTCTTGGGGATCCTCATCCACCTTAGATCCATGGAACTCCAGTGAGTTCATTCTAGTAAAGTCTCTCACCCTTGAGACCGGAGTAGGAGCATGAGTGGCTTGGGCCCCTTGGTTGATTTGGTTGGTCATAACATGAGCCAACGTAGTGATGGCATTCCAAAACTCAACTTGAGTATCCCCTTCCCCTAGAGGGGCTTGATGGATCGTACCCTTCGAGGGTGCACAGGCCCTCTTTAGGTGTGTGGGCCCTCCTCAGTCTCCCTCTTTGAAGTAGTATGATCTAAAAGAGCAAAGAACAGTCATCGAAATGAAAAATTTACCGTAAAACTAAGGCATGATATAGACCATGAATAAGTGAAACATTTTCTAAAATGCCTCACAGCCTCCCATTCATAGTTCTGGCATGCTTCACAACCATGAATAAGACTCTAATTGACTCATTGTGTTGGATTCGAAGGACCATTAAAAAAACTAATGCTCTAACACCAAGTTTATCATGACCCAAGCCTAGGGCCTAGATATGACACGGCGAATGGGGAACCCGAAGGGACCCTAAACAAGCCTCATAGCATATCAATCACACATCCTTGGACACGAAAGCAAAATAAACATAAGTAAAGGTATAGATAAGGGTAAAGGGACTAAGGAAAGTCTTTGACAACCATAAAACATTCAAAAGTCAAGATCATGGCATAGTTACATCAATTGTTCCAACAACACCTCTAGAATAGATAAGGTGAGGGCCAAGACAATTTTCGAGCTCACCCTCATAGTATCAAGAGTTCAACATAAAAAGATAACATAAGCGAGAGTAGCATAGCTAGTATCCCCAAACTTGAAGACTCACCAACGCTTATCTTCAAGATATCACAACTAGCCACGTGGAGGATGATCAAGAAGTGCTTCGGTCCCTACATGGTAATATCATGTAGGCATACAGTATATGTTAATATGTTTGAATGTACTAGGTATGCGGGATGCAATGCAACAAGACATAAGCCAATATAGTCAAAATGCATAGTAATAGGCAATAGACAGGCATAATATCAAAATTTCATGCATGATCAATGCTTAAAGTAAAACATGCTTAGTCATAATCAAGGAACATAAACTAAATATGAAGTATATCTATGCTCGAACCTTACACAAATGTGCTTGATATAGGCCACATAGCCACCTACTCGCCTTATGGTATAACCTTTCGGAGAGTGTTACCAATACCCCTACCTTATGACATAGTTTTTTTGGTAGGTAGTATAAGGCGTCCCCTTCTTTATGATATAATCTTTTAGGTATAAGCCGCGAATTATTCTACCTTATGATATAATCTTTTTGGTAGGAATCATGAATTGTACCTTACAGCATGGCCTTTTCGGTAGGTGTTATATAGGATGCCCTTACCTTACGATATAATCTTCTTAGTAGGAGCCATGAGTTATTTTACCTTATGACATAACCTTTTCGGTAGATCTTATAGAATAGTTATACCTTACAATATAATCTTTTCTGTAGTCATGAAAATAGCTCATCAAACCATCACATTCAAGTATCAAGAAAGAACTTGTTTCCCTAAGAACACAACAAGAATGGGAGGCCCAACAATTCATTTGCAATACCATAAGTATTTTTCATGAATTTAATACATAGTTGGAAGCTCTTAATCATCATGAAGTCACTTGACTTATATAACATGTAATTAACTTAAGAATTCTTGACCTGACATTTTATCAAACACTTGGTGGATGTGTAATGCTAGTTCAAAACTATGCAATTCAAGAGAGAAATCGTGTGGGAACACTCAAGGTAAATCAACGCACCAACACATAGTAAAACCTTCATGCAAGATTGTTTGAAATCCCTCATCAGATCTTGTAATGGATCATCGTTTCATAGCTCAAAACATACTTAAATAGTTAATATTTCATGAAACCCCAACATAGTTTATAATCAAAATTCACAATAAGAGATACCTATAGATAATCCAACTTGTGAACATGCAATTTACAAATAAAGGAAGGTTTGGCACCATAGTAAAAGGACCCAATGGTTGAAACCCACATACCTCAAACTTGGATTTTCTTAATAAAGGTTTGAATGTGAACTTGAAGTTTGAATGAAATTCTTGAGATCTGGAATTGAACTTGGGACACCTGAATTTGGATGAAATATTTGGCTAAGTGTTAGAGAGAATTTTGAAAATATCTTGAGTGATATAGAGTTAAAAAATGACCAAGTATAGGTGTTTTTACTCATTGGAGGGCATAGGCCCAAGACTCGAAAGCCTTAGGCCAAAACAGAAAATTGGGAAAAAAACAACATTAATCCAGGCCCCTGGTGAGTCCTGGCTAGTACGTGGATCCTCTTTGGATTTCATAAATTTGTTAAAGTAAATTTTTGCTATGAGCCCTCTAAAATATGGGTTATACCCATTTTCCACTCAATTTGCCCCCTGATCACGAGTATGAATCATACTTTTGATATCATGCACAAATTTTGAGACATTTACAAATCACGATTATGGGCATTTCTTAGGCACATTTTCAGGCATTTTTAGGGCATTTAAGGAGCGGAACTAACGAAAGTCTTTTATGAATCAATAGTCATAATATGAGTCAAAGCTCAAACATAAATAATCATATCCAACAACACGTCTATATACGAATAGAGCGGGTGCCAAGACACTCCCCGAGCTCACCCTCAAATGATAAGAATCCAAAAGAAATTATACAAGTCTTAACATAGCATGAAAGGAAAGTGGGTATTATCTCCGAAGTGGAGGAATCACCAATAGCTTCTTCAAATAAATCAACTTGCCACATTGAGGAGGAGTATTAATAAGAACTCCAGTCCCTTCACGGTAATATCATATAAGCATAGAGTATGCAGTAGTGCTTAGAATGTACTAAGTATGCAGCGTGCAATGCAACAAAGATCATAAGCATAATAATCAAGATTCATAATCATAATCAATGGATATAATCTCAATAAGACATGTACAATCAATGCTTGTAACAAAATATTCACATAAAAATTCAACTTTCACATATTAGTATACGTTTGTGGGATGAGATCTTAACCGACATATAATACCAAGCAAGCTACTACTTGAAATTTGAGGCATAACACCCCCTCGTCAAGGTTTGGTCTACTTGCCAAGGTAAACTGTACTTGGCCCTAATTGAGGGGAAAACATGAATCCACTAGTAAATCCCTTTTAGGGAAAGTGATATAATCCTATGATATCATATAGTTTAGAGACTAAAGACTTTATATAAGGATCCCTTGAGTCGAGCCCACATCTTAAGCCTCAATAAGTGCTAGGTCTAATCTCATAGAATACTTGAAATAACCAGAACTTTAGTCATAACATAAATAACTTGTAAAATACATGATAATATGGCATGAGTAGCTCAAAATATAAATTTGACCCTTTCTGGTAGGTATTGCAGTTGACATGATGGTAGAAACTTGTAACATGTTTGACCCGTACTGGTGAGCTTAACTTGAACTTGATTTCAAACTAGTAATCATGCTTAACCCCTCAACTTGACATAAATGGCTCACAAGAGGGTAGAATCTTTAAATAGGTCTCAACTTATCACTTCTAAAAAAAATCATAAATGTCTATCATAGATTAGATACATGCTTGGGAGCCCATAATTATCATAAAATCACTTGATTTGTAAATCATGCAATAACTCATCTTTAACTTGAAAATCATTGTCATGTAATTAATCAAACACATGGTGGGTATATAGACACATGTTCAAAATAATGCAATTCAAGAGTATAAACAATAAGGAGTACAATAAATTTATTTTAGAGTCATTCAAATCAACCAACCAATATTATAGTAAAACCCTCATTTTGGTATCATGAAATCCATCTCAAAATTCATAATATTTCATAGTTTTCATAGTTTACATCATGAATAACTTCAGTAGATGTAAATCAACTCATCGAATAAGTTTAAAATAGATATAATGCATAATCAATCAATACTTGATAAAAACTCAACATAATTCACATTTATAATGCATAATATGAAGTACCCATGAAGAATCAAACCTTGAAATCATGAAATTGTATTAAAAAAAAGAGTGTTGCACTCCACGGATGAAAGGACCCATGTATGAAGACCCACATACCTAAACCATGGAATTATTGAAGCAAAAGTTGAGGAAGGTTTGAGACTTGACTTGGATTTTTATAATCCAAAGCTTGTTCTTGGAGTTACTGAGACTGAATGGAGGGTTTGGGAGTGTATTGGGAGGGTTTAGAGAATGCGTCTAGAGAGTTTGAAGGTGAGAAAATAGCTAAGTATATAAGTATTCATGTTTAAATGTGCATTGGGTTATTACCCAAATGCCCTTGGACAAAACAAGAAAAATCCAAAAAAAAATTGCACTGGTCCGCACCACAAGCGTGATGTAGACCTATTGCGAGGGCCACCTTTCTCGTCTCCGCGACCTAGCGCTACGCAGCCTGGTTGCGGATCAACACAATTTTGGCTCCCCATTGTAAAATTTATTTTTCACTATAGGTCTTTTAAAATTCGGGGTCTACCCTTTACCCATTCAATTCTGCCCCCCGAACAAGAACATGAGGTTGAATTTCTGAAATCACATATGGTTTTTAAGATATACAAAAAATTATGATATAGGGCATTTTTGAAGCATGTGAGCGTCATTTGAATATCTCACCCTTGGGGATAAACATGCATAAAAGAAGTGAATAGGATACTTTCAGCCCGACATGAACACAAAAAATGCACTTGGACATCATTTTCAAAAAGTTTCAACATGAATATTAAAAATCACCATAAACTTATTACCATGAACATGAATGCATGCAAAAATGATACGAGGGCTGAAACTTAAGACTTAAAATCATATATGGGACTTAATAGAGTGAAAGAGGTATGGATATCTCTTTTTCATGTTTGCTCCAGTTTCCTATGTGGCACTTTCAGCTTGTTGATTCCTCCAAAGGACATTGACGGATGCTACATCTTTGTTCCTCAATCTTTTCACTTGACTATCCAATATCTCCACCAGGATCTCCTCATAAGTCAAGTTATATTTCACAATACCCATAACTTCGAAGGACACTATAGTATTTGCGTCTCCGACACACTTTCTCAACATCGACACATGGAAGACTAGATGAACCATGCCCATATTCGTAGGCAACTCTAATTCATATGCAACCTTACTAATTCTTCTCAAAGTTCTAAAAGGTCCTACAAATATCGGGCTCAGTTTCCCTTTCTTGCCAAACCAGACCATACCCTTCATAAGTGACACCCTCAAGTAAACCTAATCATTAACATTAAACTTAAGGTCCCTTTTACTCACATCGAAATAAGATTTTTTTCCTACTTTGAGCCATGTTCAACCTTTCCCTTATCAACCTAACCTTCTCCAAAGCCTCCATAACCTAATACGGGCCCAACAAGGCCATCTCCCCCATATTGAAGTACCTAACTAGGGATCTACAACGTCTACCACATAAAGCCTCAAAAGAGCCATGCCAATACTATAGTGGTAGCTGTTATTGTAAGCAAACTCAATAAGTGGAAGATGTTCATCCCAACTACCCTTAAACTCCAAAACATAAGCCCTAAATATATCCTCAAGAGTTTGGATTTGTTCTTTCAGCTTGACCATCCATTTAAGGATGAAAAGTTGTGCTAAGCTTGACCTTGGTACCAAGACCCTTTTGGAGGGACATTCAAAAATGAGAAATGAATTGATCAACACTATTTGAAATGATAGAAAGGGTATCCTATACAATCTAACCAACTCATGAATATACAACTTGGCATAATTTTCGGCACCATAAGTTGTTTTAGCCAGTAAAAAGTGAGCCAACTTTGTCATTCTATCAACAATAACCCAAATAGAATCAAAGTGTTTCCTAGTCTTAGGCAAACCAATCACAAAATCCATATTGATCTCTTCCCACTTCCAAGTAGGAATTTCTATGTCTTGGGCTAGGCGATTCGGCCTTTGATGTTCGATTTTCACTTGTTGGAAATTGTGAGAACTGGCTACAAACTTGGCAATATCTCTCTTCATACCACCCCACCAATAAATCTCCCTTAAGAATTTCTTTCGAGCCACTTCGTTCAGTTCCTCGTCTCTATACATTTTTGTGGAACCGGGGTGAATAGAGTAGGACAAATTATGGGCCTCTTTCAAAATCAACTCCCTCAAGTCATTAACATTAGAACACATATTCTACCTTGGTACCTAAGGACGTCATCTCCCCCTTGGAAGAAAACCTCCACTTTACCCTCCTTCAACAAAGCTATCAATTCTAGCAAGGCGGGATCAAGGTCTTGTTTGGACTTAATCTTTTCAATCAAAGAATATTTGGATCCATCAAAAATCACCACACCCCTATTCTCAACTTCATCCAACCTCACTCCCAACTTAGTAAACTGGTGTACTTCTGTAGCCACCTCCTTGTTACCATCACCAATGTGAGCTAGACTACCATGGACACTCTACTTAGAGCATAGGCCATAACATTAGCTTTGATGGGGTAATAGTGCACACTCATATCATAATCCTTAAGAAGCTGTAACCATCTTCTTTGCCTCAAGTTAAGGTCTTTTTGTGTGAACATATTGGAGACACTTCTAGTCGGTAAACACATATACATGAACCCCATACAAATAATAATGCCATTTTTCAAAGAAAGCACCATGATCGCTACTTTAAGATCATGGGTAGAATAATTACGCTCATGCACCTTTAGTTGCCTAGAGGCATAAGCTATAACCTTACCATTTCGCATCAATACACACCCCAAACCAACCCTTGAAGCATGAAATTAAACCATAAACCCTTCTAGACCTTCCAGTAATGCCAAAAAGGAGTGGAGATAAGCTTGTCTTTTAAAGTTTGAAAACTCTTTTGACACACATTGGTCCAAATAAATTTTGCCTTCTTTTGGGTCAACTTTGTTAAAGGGTAAGCAAGTGAAGAGAAACCATTCAGAAACCTCCAGTAGTAGCCCGCTGAACCCAAGAAACTCCTAATATTTCTTGGATTCAAGGACCAAGGCCAATTTCTTATCACCTTCGTCTTCTAAGGATCCATTTAAATCCCATCACCCGACACCACATGCCTTAGGAATGCAACCTCTTTCATCCAAAATTCACACTTTTCATATTTAGCAAATAACCTCTTATCCCTCAAAATTTGCAAGACTACCCTCAAATGATTCACATATTCTTCTTCACTACAGGAATAAATCAAGA
Organism: Solanum sejunctum; assembly: GCA_025642045.1. Taxonomy (NCBI): domain Eukaryota; kingdom Viridiplantae; phylum Streptophyta; class Magnoliopsida; order Solanales; family Solanaceae; genus Solanum; species Solanum sejunctum. The sequence goes on from JAOTQJ010179975.1 coordinate 14,099, forward strand.
TATTGTCCATGAAGATCACCATAAACATATCAAGATAGGGTTTAAAGACCCTATTCATGAGATCCATTAATATTGTCGGTGCATTAGTCAATCCAAAGGACATTACCACAAATTCAAAATCCTCATACCTAGTCCAAAAATCCATCTTGGGAATATTACACTCCCTCACCCTCATTTGGTGGTACCCAAACCGAAGATCAATCTTAGAAAAATGACTAGCCCCTTGTAGCTAATCAAATAGGTCATCTATCCTTGGTAAAGGATACTTGTTCTTTACAGTGACCCTATTGAGTTGCCGTTAGTCGATGCACATACTAAGTGAACCGTATTTTCTTTCTTACAAACAATATCGGTGCACTCCAAGATGACTTGCTAGGCCATATGAAACCCTTCTACAATAAATCCCTCAATTGATCTTTCAACTCCGTCGGGGCAATATGGTGAGGGGGAATAAAAATAGGTTGTGTATCGAGGAGGAGTTCTATAGCGAAGCCTATTTCCCTTTTGGGAGAAACACCGAGAAGCTCATTGGGAAAGACATTAAAAAACTCATTGACCACCAGAATCGACTCAACGGGAAGGACTTTAGAATCAACATCCCTAAACAATACAAGATTGTAAATGCTACCCTTAGAAATCAATTTTTGGACTTTAAGACAAGAAATTAACATAGCCTTAACCACCACATTACGACTTTCCCACTCAAGGACGGGCTCATTAGGGAATTGGAATCTAACTTGTAGGTTCTACAATCAATGGAAGTCTGATATCATGTAACCAATCCATCACAAGAATAATATCAAAATTCACCATGTCAAGTTCAACAAAATCACAAGGCAAAACTTTATGCAATATAGAAATGGGACAATTACTATAGACTCTTCTAGCAATAATGGACTCACCAATAGGGGCAGACACTTCATAGGGTTCACGCAAAAATTCAAGACACACATGAAGCTTATTGGCAACAAAAAGAGTAATAAAAGAAATAGTGACACCCGGATCTATCAAAGCATACAAAACATAATCAAAAACCTTTAACATACCATAACAACATCAAGCACCTTATCCATACTTTGCCTTCTTTGGAGAGCACAGAATCGATTTTTCTTTGGAGCACCAAATTGTTGGCCTCCATTTGCCCTTTGAGCCACATTAGAAGCTTGGCCTTGAGGATAACCATCTCTACCCTTGTATTGAGCATAGAGGAAATCAAAAATCTTGTGACCCACTTTACCACAACCAAAGCAAGCAGTAGAGTCCCTCAAGCATGGATCACCATGATTTCACCCAAACTTTTGGCACCTAGGATTAGTCATCCCACCATTGCCACCTTGAAACCATGGGTCAGGCACTCCATCATTAGCAAATCTTTTGTTTGGAGCATTAGAGGACCCTTGTCCTTTGAATTCGTGACGTTGATGAAAGTGGCCACCCTTGGCTCCTTGGAAGTCACTAAAGGTGGCAAATGGTTGGATTGTATTGGATTTGGATGGATTAAATATGGATTAAGACAAAATGGATTGGATCACAATCCATCCATATAAAATATGAATAAATATGGATTGAGTCAAATATGGTTTGGATAAGAATGGTTCCAACCCACTTTATTCTCTTGAAGCCAAAAAAAGATTAAATCAAAGCTAGATTGTTAATGTTCAATCCAAACCACCCCAACCTTACTCCCAAATAATTATTTTTGAAAATAGATTATTTTTTCAATTTTTTAATAAAAATTTGGTTCTTCAGTGTATCGATGTTTTGAGAACCCTACACCGAATCAAAGAACTAAACTTTTAAAAAAAGAACACCTACACCAAACCAAAAAAAGAATTAGTTTGATTTGGTTTGATTTTTTGATTCTCCGATATTTTACGCCCGCCCCAATAAAAAAAAGATAACTTTTTTTTGCTCCGCTAGCCCACCCCAACGCCAAACTGAAATAAGTTGGTTTGGTTCCATTTTTTAATTTTTTGGTATTTCTGCCAATTCCAATAAAAAATTTAAAAAAAGTTTCTTTTTGGCCCCCCCACCCCACGCCGACACCGAACCGAAAAACTGAATTAGTATGGTTTTGTTCAATTTTTTGATTTTTTAGTCTTTATCTCCACCCCAATAAAAAATTAAAAAAAGTTAATTTTTTTGGCCTCCCCACCCCACCTTGACATCGAATCAAAAAATCAAAATAGTTTGATTTGGTTCAATTTTTAAATTTTTTGATATTAATGTTTTCCCCATAAAAAGTTAAAAAAAAGTTAATATTTCCAGGCCACCCTGATATCGAACCGAAACACCGAATTAGTTTGGTTTGATTCAATTTTTTAATTTTTTGGTATTTATGTCCGCCCCAATAAAAAATTTTAAAAAAAGTTAAATTTTTTTGCCCCCCACCCCGAAACCAAACCAAAAAATCAAATTTATTTGGTTTGGTTCTATTTTTAGATTCTTCAGTATTTATTTCCGCCCCAATAAAAAATTTAAAAAAATTAATTCCCCCAGCCCACCCCACTCCGACACTGAACTAAAAAATTGAATTAGTTTGGTTCAATTCAATGTTTTTATTTTTTGGTATTTATGTCAACCCCAATAAAAAATAAAAAGAAGGTTAATTTTTTTCGCCCCCACCCCGATATAGAACCGAAAAATCAAATTAGTTTTATTTGGTTCTATTTTTCTATTTTTTTAATTTTTTGGTATTTATGCTTGCCCCAATAAAAAATTTAAAAAAAATTATTTTTTTTTTGCCCCATCCACCCCGAAACCCAACCAAAAAATCAAATTTGTTTGGTTTGGGTCAAGTTTTTGATTTTCTGATATTTATTCCCACCCAAATAAAAAATAAAAAAAATATTTTTGCCTCCCCAACCGACACCGTACTGAAAAATTAAATCATGCACACAAAAATTGTTTTAGAGAAATTAAGAATTTTTTATTATGAGTTGGGAGATCTATGGGTCTATATGGGTACCCATATTTTATTCATTTTGACCATATTTGTATGAACTCTTAAAATAGATCAACTCATATTTGCCCATTTAGAAAATATGAGTGATCCATTAAAATAAATATGGATAAAATGGGTTCCTTTTACCTTATATGGATTGAAATTGCCACCACTAAAAGCCACCATCAAACCGACCCCTCTTGGACTTTCACTTCTTCTCTTCCTAAGCTTTTCCCGTTTAGGTTGTTCGGCATATGTCATTAGCCGAGACAAGTCCATATCACTCACTAGCATAGCAATACAGCACTTTTCATTCACCAAGTCGTACACCCCCAACACAAACTTGTTTATTCTTGATCTAGGATCGACAACCAAATGAGGAGCATACTTTGGGAGCATATTGAATTTGAGGGCATACTCCCTCACACTCATGAAACCGAACTCCATTATCTTAGCTTCTCTCAACTCAATAGGGAAGAACTGGTTGAGGAAAGAGGCCTTAAACTCCTTCCAAGGAATAGCATCGTCATTTCTCCTCTCTAATTTCCATTGGGCAAACCAAATTTGGGCCATACCCTTGAGTTGGTAGGCCGCTAGTTCCGCCTTCTCCTTCGAATTTGCCTCTATGATAGATAGCTCCTTATATACCTCATCCACAAACTCTTAGGGATAATCCTCTGCTTTGGACCCATGAAACTCCAGAGGGTTCATCCTTGTGAAGTCCCTCACCTTTGAAGCCGGAATAGGAGCATGAGGAGCTTGGTCCTCTTGACTTAATTGGTTCCTCATAGCATGGTACAACATACGGTGGCATTTTGGAATGCAACTTGGGCCACCCCTCCATCTTCAGGAGCTTGAAGAGCTGGATGAGTCAGTTCCTCTCGGGTGTACGGGCCCTCCTTGTTCTTCCTCTTAGTAGCGGCATGATCTAAAAGAGTAAAGTGCATTCGTTAGGAGAGGAAGCCTTATCTTTAAATCTAAAGCACAACATAGATCATGAAGAAGTGAAACATTTCCTAAAATGCCTAATAGCCTTCTATTCATAGTTATGGCGCACTTCACAAACATGAATAAGACTCTAATCGACGTGGTCTGTTGGGTTTCCGAGGAACATTAACAACCTAGTGATTTGATACCAAGTATGTCATGACCTAAGCCAAGGGCCTAAACGTGACATGGCGAATGGAAAGTCTGAAGACAACCTAAACTAGCCTCTTAGCATATCATGTCCACATCATTGATTGTGAAAGGAAGATAAGGCAATAACAAGAGTCAATATTGAAAAGGGGAGTGGGACTACGGGAAGTCTATCATGAATCATAGTCATAATAGGAGTCAAGCTCGAACATAGACAATCATATCCAATAGACCTTTACATATGAGTAGAGCAGGGGCCAAGACACTCCTCAGGCTCACCCTCAAATGGTAAGTATCCAAAAGAAATTATACAATTCTTCACATAGCATGAAAGGAAAGTGGGAATTATCCCCAAAGTGGAGGACTCACCAATAGCTTCTTCAAGTAAATCAACTAGCCATGTGGGGGAGGAGGATCAATAGGAGCTCCAGTCCCTACATGGTATCATGTCGGCATATAGTATGTGTTAGTACTTGGAATGTACTAAGTATCTAGGGTGCAATGCAACAAAGAGCATAAGCATAATAATCAATATGTATAATCATAATCAATGGATATAATCTCAATATAATATGCATTATCAATACTTGTAACAAAACATGTATGTAAAACATTCAACTTGCACATAATAATATACGTATGTGGGAGTAGATCTTAATCGGCATATAAGACTAAGCGATCTACTACTTGGAATTCGAGGCATGACACCCCTCGTCAACGTATGGTCTACTTGCCAAGGTAAATCATACTTGGTCCCACTTGAGGGGAAAACATGAACTAGATGGATCCACTAGTAAATCTCTTTTAGGGAAAATAATATATTCCTATGCTAACACATAGTTTTGAGACTAAAGACTTTATATAAGAACCCCTTGAGTCAAGCTATAACATTAAGCCTCAATTGGTGCTAAGTCTAATCCCACGGAATACTTGAAATAACCAAAACTTTAATCATAACATGAATCACTTGTAAAAGACGTGATAACATGGAGTAGCTCATTCACTTACTTGACCCCTACATGGGCATATACCTTATACTATAGGGTAGAATACAAAACATAAACTTGACCCCTTCTAGTAGGTATTGCAATTCATATGAGGGTAGAAACTTGTAACATGCTTGACCCCTACTAGTGAGCTTAACTTGAACATGAGGGCAAAATAGTAATCATTCTTGACCCCTCAACTTGACATGAATGGCTTACAAGAGGGTAGAATCTTGAAATAGGGCTCAAATTGTCACTTGTAAACAAAAAAAAATCATAGATATCTTTCATGGACTAAATACACGCTTGGCGGCCCATAATTGTCATGAAAACACTTGACTTGTAAATCATTCAATAATTCATCTTTAACTTGAAAATCATTATCATGTAATTTAATCAAACACATGGTGGGTATATATACACATGTTCAAAATAATGCAATTCAAGAGTATAAACAATAAGGAGTATAATCAATTTATTTTAGAGTCATGCAAATCAACCAACAATATTATAGTAAAACCCTCATTTTGGGTATCATAAAATCCATCTCAAAATTCACAATATTTCATAACTTTTATAGTTCACATCAAGCATATCTTCAATTGATCTAAATCAACTCATGGAATAAGCTTAAAATAAATATTCATAAATGATCAATCAATACTTGATAAAAACGCAACATAATTCACATTTATAATGCATAAAAAGAAGTACCCATGAAGAATCAAACCTTGAAATCATGAATTTTTATAAAAAGAAGAGTGTTGGGCTCCATGGGTGAAATGACCCACAGATGAAGACCCACATACCTAAACCTTGGAGTTCTTGAAGCAAAAGTTGAGGAAGGCTTGAGACTTGACATGGATTCTTGGAATCCAAAGCTTGTTCATGAAGGTATTAAGATTGAATGAAGGGGTTGCTAGTGTATTGGGAGGGTTTAGAGAGTGTTTCTTGAGAGTTTGAAGATGAGAAAATGGCTAAGTATAGAGTATTCACATTTAAATGGGCATTAGTTATTACCCAAATACATTTAGATGAAACATTAAAAAATTTGGAAAAAATTCACTAGTTTACGTCACTTGTGGATGCGAACCTATCGCGAGGGCAACCTTTCACGTCTTCACGACCCAGGCGCAATGCAGCGCGGTCGCGTATCGACACTGTTTCGGTTCCCCATTTGTGAAAATTATTTTTCTCTATGGGTCTTATAAAATCTGGGGTCTACCCTTTCCCCACTCAATTTTGCCCCTTGAATAAGAATATAAGGTCAGATTTCTGAAATCACTCACAGTTTTGAGATATACAAGTATTACTATATAGGGTATTTCTGAAGTATGTGAAGGGCGTTTCAATAATCATAATAATATACAAATCTAGGAGTTCACATAAAAATACCAAACCTTACTATACAAGGCTGATGTTTGGATGCAAAAGATAGTCATCAACTAAAAGAAGACTACGAATAAGCCAAAGTTGTCGGTGCTCATTAAATATCTCCTAAGCACTCCCAAAGTTCTCCAACTCACCTATCATGGCCTGAACCTAGACCTGCACTATGGGAAGATGTAGAAGTAGGGGTGAGTACCTGAAAAGGCATCCAGTAGGAAGCTTCAGCCAACTGAGTGAAACAGCAAGCATATATAAAGCCCAAATATAAAGAGAACTGAAGCAGTATAACAAAACAAACTCTGATCAAGGCATAGGAATGTCTAGGAACCCTCAAGCCATTGCTAAACCAATTGAACTGAAGCACAATGAGAACATGAACCAACCCAAGTACTGATCATCGATACTGACTAATAAATACTATGTAGGCCAATATCACAATTGTCCCAACTAATATATAGTGTTGTACGCGAGTGCAAGGCCCTAGTATCTATGCTTGTATTCAAATCATCCCCCATAAGCTAGAAGGTACATCCGCGCACAATAATAATGCTGATAAAAAATCATAGAATCCCATAGAACAATTATAGCATCCCATAGAACCATCACACAACACAACTCACCATATCATCAGAATAAGGGTCAGTTGTACGTGATTGTAAGGC
>JAOTQJ010179995.1:0-23385 GCA_025642045.1 Solanum sejunctum
TAAGGCAACAAGCTATGGGGAACGCCATTCCCAAGTTGTCCCCCCTCCCCTCCCCCCCCCCCAAAAAAAAATGAGTGTTTTCTCAAATTTTAATTAGTGTTCATTTAGAGTGTTTTTGAATCATAACAAACCCCCCTCATTTAGAGATTGTAGTTATAGATACTAGGAATAAGCCCTGTATTTCCTGTGGATTTGACCCTAACCTCGGTTAGGTTAATTACTAATAGTGATTGCTTTCTTATTAGAGCGTGACCATCATCATGTACCAGAGAGAAACTCAAGATATTTGAAGAGAGAATTAATTTCATAAAAAAAGAATTGTCTTAGTCTCTTTTATTTTTGGTTTAAATAGTATATAATGGGGAAGTAGGAAATTTGGTAGATTTAGGCAATGTAAATTGTAACTAGCAATAGCAACCCCCTACCCACTTTTTTATATTTCTGTTCGTAAAGTAATCTATCAGCATGTGACAATGCTAATAGAATTGAATACAAGTTACCCAATTCAGGAAAAAAAAAGAGAGAAACTTCAAAATTTTTAACTCTCAGTCTAGGAAGATTTTGATCCTCGTTCCTGAAGCAAAAATATTTTATATACACTTTCAAATGGTTGAAATGACTTTATAGGAGCTCTTCGGGCTTGGGGCTTCCATGTTGGAGGTCTCAAGTTCAAAATCCCTTACCAGCGAAAGCAAGGATTGCCTTCTGGGTCAAACTCATTACACTGAGCTTGCCTAGTGCGGGTTACCTCTCCTATGTGGTTTGCAAGCTATTGCATTTGAATGGAGATTTATCCTGTCTGCACCTAAAGGATAGCGGTTGTGGGTTCGCTTTGTCATTAAAAAAAAGATATTCCTACACAAAGTTATGATTGATTAACTAAAGTGCATGGTGCAAAAATTAAAGCCGACGCCATAGTGCCGGCAGTGACACCATAACACTGGCTATAGAGTCGAAAAAAAAGAATGAATTTTTTTATAGGTACTTCAAAGGAGAAATTAGTTCACGTTGCAATACCAAGTAGTGCAGCAGTGGCAAAGAGCAGAAGCCCAGATTTTTATCAAGAAGATTCTAATATACAGAAGTAAACACGTGAAGAAGCAAACAAAATATTTTTCTACTAGCGAAAGCACAACTTGTATACATGACTGTAATTTTATTTAATGAAGATGTCTATTTTGGAAATTTTTGTTCGGTAACTTCTTTAGATAATAAATAAAATGAACAAGTAGTTAGAAACTGGTTGAGCAACCATAAGAAAGTTTAACCACAAACACATATGGCGACCAACAAAATAAAAATCAATTTCTTTTCCACAAGGATATAATATATTTTCTCATAGCTTTTGGTCCCTCAATTTCTTCTACTGCATATTATTTATCATTCTCTAGTTATCATTTTGTTTTATTGTGGTTACTATTTTTTTTCTCTTTATTCTTTAAAATATTTCCCCTATTATTTGTGATATCTTCGTTACTTCTTCTTTCTCCTTTTAAATCTACTTTTGATATGTTTTTAAAAATGACTCTAAAGCATCCACCAGAGAACGTCAAGGTCTGCACATTTGTTGTTGATTATATAACATTTCCATAACTTCACCTTTTGGGGTGGTCCAGTGGCTTGGGCTTGGGGCTTCCATGTTGGAGGTTTCAAGTTTGAAACCCCTTGCCAGCGAAAGCAAAGGGTTTGTCTTCTAGGTTTAGTTCATCGCACCGAGCTTGTCTAGCGGGTTACCTCTCCTATATGATTTGCAAGGTATTGTATAGGAACAAAGGTTTACCCTGTGTGCCAACAAAGGGTAGCGACTGCAGGTTTGCCTTATCATAAAAAAGTAAAAAATATTTTCGTAACTTCTATTGTGAAATGAAAGCTATACCATATGTGAAAGTACGTCCTGCCCAATCTTTTGGTTAAAAAATTAAAATTTTCCCCTTATCATGTCCTTTTCAAACTCTCATTCAATTAATCAATACCTTTTTATACTTAGTGGAAAGGTTAAAATCCATCCTTTCAGAAACAGAGTAGAATAGTTTCTCACTTCACTTAAAATTTCTCCAAATACAGCTATCATTAACAAAATTTCAAAATTCGAATTGTTCATTTGTAGAATATTTTTTTTATTGGTTTTATTCAGTGTTTGATATGCTCTTTTAGCTTTTTAAAAATAAGAAAAAACACATAGAGAGACGAAACCACTTACCTTTACTGCAGTGAAAAACTATCGGCGACGAACAGCAGCGATGCCGGTGGACGAGACGGTGTGGTTAGGGCGGTGAACACCAGAGTCAGTAAGAAACACATGTTTTTGAAAATTTTATATACTAGTGATTTCATACATTTTAAAAAAATTAAATTTAGAAAAAATAGGATTGGATAAATGAAAACAGCTTGTAACGCCGTCGTTTTTGTTAACATTTAAATATTTTTTAAAAAAGAGACTCAAAATATTTTGTTTATAATATATGAAAAGACTATATCATATATATATATAAGAAGATTGGGAGCCCGCCTACATGGTCCCCTCACATTTATTCCTTTTTACCTATTTAAATTTAACTATTTTTTAAATCTTTTTTTAACATTTTATTTTATTTTGCATAAAAACACTTAAAAGATGTATCTCTTGAAATGGCAATGTTTAACCTTTCTTATTTAATTGTAACTCTTCCTATTTCCCTTCTTCCAGGAAAACTCTTCTCCCCCTTTTCTCCACCGCTACAGGTCTTTCTCTTTTTCCTCTCTTCATCCACTCGCCAAAGATATAATATACTTCTACTCTGTTTTCAAGAAAATTTTATTTTTTTCCATTCATGTTTCAAATTTCGCTATGAAACAAATAAGTTTTACTTGGCAATGTAAAACTTGAGCAGATACATCAATGAGTAAAATTAGTCACAGATATTCTTGGAAACAAAGTTTTACAAACAAGTCATAGATATTTTTTCATGAATTTCAGTTCGTCATTCTATTTTTTCTACTTTGCAATTTTCAAAAAGAGAAAATATGGAAATGAAAATCTATAATGATGCAAGAATAGGACAATATACTTCAAGAACCAAGAAAGACCCCATCAAATTGTTCGGCGTTGAAATTAGTGTGAACACTTTTTGTTCCTCCGGAGAAGAATCAACAAGTAGTAGTTGTAGTACCAGCAATAAGGGAAGAAGATGGCTTGAAGATGAACAGAGGGCTTTCTAGCTTGGATTGGACAAACTTGGCAAAGAAAATTGGACTGTAATTGCTAAACAGTTTGTGTAAACTAGGACACCAACAAAAGTTGCAAGTCATGTTCGGCGTTGAAATCAGTCACAGATAGAAAAACCATGGTTTTTGTTTCCCAAAAAAGAAGAGCGTTTGAACACAACAGGGAAGACTATATATGGGCATGCAACTTCAAATGGTGTTATGGCTAATGAGTAACTCAAAGATAACTCTTTTAACTTTCTTAAATAAATTAATTGTGCTATGTTCCATGAACTAAAAGGACATTTCTTTGACTCTCTTTATTAGGAGAATGTTGTTTTTCTTTTTAATCTTCTTCTCACTTTTTTTTTTTAAATTCTCTCATCTTCTCTTTTACATTTACATTAAAATCCAACAGAATATCATATATTTAAGATTCTAGCAACCTTTTTGTATTTCACAGAATATAGTATGTTTTAGATTCTCGCAACCTTTTTTTATTTCAAAAAACTAGGCAAATGGAACATTTAATTTTGAATAACACTGCACCCATTTTGGCGTGGTTCTTTTTTTTTTTTTTTTGTTTCCAAGCATTACTTGGAGGTTTTTTTTAGCCAACATCTAACTAAATAGAAAGTAGTAGCATTTTGCGACATGTAAAAGAATTTTGTGATGTGCAAGAAAAGGCCCCTTAGCCATATTAATTTTTTACAAAATAGAAAATAATAGCAAGGGAAAGACATGATAGGGGCTTTGAATTCAAAGAAAGGGAACATTGCAAATCTTACATGCTTTTGGAGGTACGATTATGTTAAAATAAAATAGACTATTATATTATTTTTATTTAGTTTTAATAAAGGTTGATAATGTGCCTCCCGACAATAACGTTACCTATATATTTTGCTAAGGTTATACTTTATAAAGAACAATTGATTCTCCAGGATCGATCTACACAAAAGTCATATCCGAATGATTCTTCAAAAATGTCATTCTTTTGACAAAGTCAAATCCATGTTTAACAAAAAATTAAGAATTAACTCTTCTCTAATATATATTGATTAATTAATGGTTTTGAATTTACAAGCTTTGAAATGATCAACTAGATGTTACACGTTTTGTATTTTTCCCCAAGTCATCAAGTAACGATTTAATAACTATTGTGTAGTGTTCTATTATTATTAATAATTATAATTATTCTCACGCATATAATCAATTGTTCTTTAAGCAAGTAATTATTTTTTTTTTACCAATTCAATGTAGTGATGAAACAATTTATGTTAAGTTAAAGAATTTTTAAGTCCTAACAATGAGAACACTCTATGCTTCTATATAATACCTCGTGAAATGACGAAAATATCTTTAGAATTAACCTTACGCATAATGTGTCGTCCCTTGCTCCATTTGCAAATTCCAGATCAAATTTGTGATTAGTGAAAAATTAAGTCAAAAAATGATCTCGACTTGATAAAAACTCGAAAAAATGCAAATTATTTTTCCTAAAAGAATTCAGAAACAGTGAGGTTTTCGCATCCGCTCCGCGACGCAGAGAAAACGTGGAACCACACTTTGTAGTTTTTTCAAAATTTTTACGAAAAGCTGCACACGCAAAAAAGTGAGATTTAACACTAGTTGGCATCGCGCACTAGTATAAATCAGAGGCAGTTTTGCTCTTTTAATGGGGAGGAAAAATTTTGAATTTTTCCACACCCCATAATCCTAAGTTAGACGTTTTAAGTTTAATTTAAGTTCTAAAATGCAGAAAACCCACACTCAATCGTTCAAACCCTTCCAAGAAACATTCAAGCGTAAAGAAATTTAAGAAAACTCTCTCCAACTTTTCAAGAAATTCCTCCAAGGTATGTAAGTCCATATAGAAACTAATTTATTTTGAGAATATTTTAGAAAGCATGTGATACTTTTCATCCAACAAGTTTCAAGCCTGAGTTGAAATTGAGTTTACTTATATCGTGTAAAGTTAGTAAAATTTCTTACATTTGCTTAGATTCATGATAAGCAATGATGGTCCTTGATCCTTTAATGACTATTTTAGCAGATTGTCTCCAAGATTTAAAGCCATACATAATTTCTTGTGAATCTTATAAGGTTTTACGAATACCCATAAAATTTATAGTCAAGATCAGTTAAAGAATCCTTTTCTTGAGTCATCCTTGCACTTTACATGAGAAAATTTTATATTAAAGAATATTTGAGAAGATAACAGATTTCAGTCAAGTTAAAGACTTCAGTTGAGAAAGCTAAGTAGTGAGCTGGGCTAAGTCCCCAAGAAAACCGTATATTCAAGAATTTATGATTATTCAAGTATGAGCTATATAAAGTATTTTGGGAGTAGTATTGAGCACCGATATGGGTAAGAGCAAAATAAATTACTCAAACTTATAAACTATGTAGCTAGCATAGGATATAATTGCACTACAATACCTTCTTCATGAGCCACTGAGATGGCCCAATTTTGGGATGGATCCACTCTCCTAGTTCTTCGTCTCCTATCTTGGCAAAGTACGGGACGACTCTGGCAGCATGGGCATGACACTGTATCACCATGAAGCTCATAGTCTTGATTGTCGATTAGAGAAACTTCCCAAGCTACAAAATATATTCACTTACCAGTTTTCAGCATGTTATTTTCAGCATAGAAGTCGTATGATTATTGTTATTTCACTTTTGAATTATGATTATGTCTTTTGAGATGCATTATGATATCCTTATTAAATGTTTTGGCCATCTTACATACCGTACATTTCACATACTGACGTCTTTAGGATTTGCATCATTTTATGATGCAAACGCAGGTGACAGCGTTCCTCAGCAGCCGCTCCATTGAGAATTTTATCAGCTTCCAGTTTTAATGAGGCCTCTTCTTAGTCCAAGGCTCTTGAGTTGGTTATTTTGCTTTTCAGTATTTATTTCTTGTTCTGACTACTTGGAGCCTGTCTCAATAGTCCTTTCAGACAGTATTAGTAGAGGTTCCATAGACCGTATATTTAGTATTGTAGGTTTCCAGTTATTCAGACATTGATTAAAAGCCTTTTCATTCAATTATATAAATAGATATAAATTTTTGTATTGCTTTTAATTAGCCTTTTTCACTATTATGAGTCTTCAGCTGAGTAGTAGCTAGGACAAGTGGTTCACTTGGGAACCAAAAATAGTTTTCGTGTGTCGGCCACGTTCAGGGTGTAGTCTTGGGGCTTGATAAACTTGGTATCAGAGCACAGAGTTCGAGAGTCCTAGGGAGTCTATGGAGTCGTGTCTAATAGAGTCTGTATTATAGGTGTGAAACGCGCCATATTTATAATAGGGAGGCTACGGGATATTAGGAAGTGCCATCTTTTCTTGTTAGTCCTTGTCTCGTGCTTCAGAGTATATCTCTGTGAAGTCCCTTCTAACTCGTGCGTTCACGCCGTGTTTTCCATATCATGCCTCCTCGCAGGGCTAATAAACCAGTAATGGGCAGAGGATGCCCATCTAGAAGGAAAGCAAACCAACTAGGCCGAATCCTTGAAGAGCCTAGAGGCCCAATTATGTTTGTAGAGTAGCCATAGCAAGCTGACGTATCTAATGCTGAGCTTTGCCATGCGATTCAGACTTTGGCTCAGGCAGTAGCTACTCAGGGAGGTCATCAGAGAGATGGTAGGAATGATGGGGCGGATACCGCCAGAGTTAGAGAGTTTCTGAGAATGTACCCACTAGAGTTCACGTGGTCTGATATGAAGGAGGACCTTGCGAATTTTATTGAGGAGCTTCAGAAAGTGTTTCAAGTGATGCACATAGCTGTTGCTGAGCAGGTTAAGTTGGCTGCCTATCAGTTTAAGGGGGTAGCTGGTCTCTGGTTTGACCAGTGGAAAGGGAGTAAGGCAGATGGGGCTCCAGCTATTACTTGGGCAGTGTTTGAGGAGGCCTTTCTAGGATAGTACTTTCCCACGGAGATGAGACAGGCTAAGGTGAGAGAATTTCTGATCTTTAAGTAGGAGAATATAAGTGTACAAAAGTACAGCCTCAAGTTTACTCGGCTTTCCCATTATGCTCCAGCTATGGTAGCAGACATGAGTACTAGAATGGATTTGTTTGTGTCCGGGCTCTCTTGAATGACCAAAGGGAAGGCAGGAATGTGTTGTCGATTGGGGATATGGATATAGCTTGCTTGATGACATATTTGCATTAGGTAGAGGAGAATAAGATGTAGGATAGGGAAGAGTTTAGGAGTAAGAATGCCAAGACATTAGGCTAGGAGACAGGCAAGAGGGGGACTAGAGGTGGATGTCACTAATCTTTCTAGCCTAAGACAGCCGGACCAGCACCCTTATCCATTAGTGCACCTGCATCGAGGGTAAAAAATGATCAGGTATCATAGCACTATAGGTTTCTGGGCAGCCAGTCACTAGGGCAACATGACTCCAGGATCACACCATTATCCTACTTGTGATAAGTATGGTAAGTCTCACCCCGGAGAGTGCCTTCTGGGCACAAATGGATGTTTCAAATGTGGATAGGTGGGGCATTTCTTAAAGGATTGTCCTATGGGAAGCAAAATACGAGAGATACCAGCTCAATGACAATCTCTTAAGCCCCACAGTGTAAGCCACCTCACATGGGTATTACAACAGGGACAAACGGGGGCACAAACCACTTATATGCCATGGGTACCAGACAAGAGCAGGAGAACTCATCAGCTGTGGTTATGGGTATGCTCAAAATCTTTACTTATGCTGTCTATGCATTGTTAGACCCAGGAGCCACTTTGTCATTTGTAGCCCCATATGAAAGATATGAAAGATCTCCCTCTAAGCCATACATACGACTTTCATAGAATACGGCTTAGCTGTAAAGTTTGGGGTTAATCCAGAATATTTTCATGAGCCTTTTAGTGTTTCCACTCCTACGGGAAAGTCTATTTTATCCCAAAAGATCTATAAGGGTTGTCCAGTATCCATTTATCATAAAACTATTGTAGCTGATTTGGTAGAGTTAGAGATGGTAGAGTTTGATGTCATCCTAGGCATGAATTGACTTCATGCTAGGTATGCCTCCATAGATTGCAGAACTAGAGTAGTCAAATTTTAGTTTCCTAACGAACCAGTCTTAGAGTGGAGGGGTAGCTTAGTTGTTCCTAAAAGCCAGTTTGTATCATACCTCAAAGCTAGAAAGCTAATCTCCAAGGGGTGTATCTATTATCTAGTTAGAGTTCAGGATTATTGTGCCGAGGCAACAGCTCTTCAGTCTGTTCCAGTTGTGAATAAGTTCCCAGAAGTCTTACCTGAGGATCTTCCCGTAGTCCCTCCTGATAGGAAGATAGACTTTAGGATAGACACTCTTCCAGATACTCAGCCCATATCTATTCCTCCATATCGTATGGCTCTTTTGAAGCTAAAAGAGTTGAAGTTGCAGCTGAAAAATCTTTTAGATAAGGGATTCATTAGACCAAACATCTCACCTTGGGGTGCTCCAATTCTCTTCGTCCGAAAAAAGGAAAGTTCACCATCAGTTGAATAAGATCACCATTAAGAACAAGTATCCTCTCCCATGAATTGATGACTTATTCCACCAACTTCAGGGTTCTACCTATTTTTCCAAGACAGATATTAGATCTAGGTATCATCAGCTTAAAGTTAGAGAGAAAGACATTCCTAAGACAACTTTTAGAACCCGATATGGCCATTATGAGTTCTTGGTCATGTTCTCTAGGTTGACGAATGCACCAATAACTTTCATGGATCTTATGAATAGAGTGTTGAGACAGTACCTAGATATGTTTATTATCGTATTCATAGATGCCATCCTGATTTACTCCGATAGTGAGGAGGAACATGCGGACCATCTTAGAGTTGTCCTTCAGACCTTTAAGGATCAGCGGCTATATGCGAAGTTTTCTACATGTGAGTTCTGGTTAGAGTTTGTGGCATTTCTGGGGCACATTGTGTCTGGTGAAGGTATACAGGTGGATTCCCAAAAGATTGAGGTAGTAAAGAATTGGCCAAGGCCCACAACTCCCGTAGAGATAAGGAGTTTCTTGAGCTTTGCGAGGTGCTATAGACGGTTTATAGAGGAGTTATTTTCTATTTCAGCTCCATTAACTAAGCTGACTCAGAAGAAGGCTAAGTTTGAATGGTTATAAGCTTGTGAGAAGAGTTTCCAAGAGTTGAAGACTAGGTTGACCAATGCCCAAGTCTTATCCCTACCAGATGGAGTTGATGATTTCATGGTTTATTATGATGCTTCCAGAGTTGGCTTAGGCTGTGTATTAATGCAGAGAGGCAAGGTGATAGCATATGCCTCCAGACAGGTTAAGATTCATGAAAATAATTATCCAACTCATGATCTTGAGCTTGCTGCGGTGGTGTTTGCTTTGAAGATCTGGAGACACTATCTATATGGTGGGTATGTGGATGTATTCACGAACCACAAGAGTTTGTAGTATGTGTTTGGCTAGAAGGAGCTGAACTTGAGACAGAGCAGATGGTTGGAGCTACTGAAAGACTATTATATGAGTATCCTCTATTATCCAGGTAAAGCTAATGTGGTTGTTGATGCTCTTAGTAGGGTGACATGGGGAGCACAATCCATGTTGAGGATGAAAAAAAAGAGTTATCTAAAGAGGTTCACAAACTAGCCCATTTGGGGGTGTGGATTAAAGATTCTGACGAAGGCCGGGCTATTGTCAGAAATGGGTCAGAGTCATCTTTAGTGATGAAAGTGAAAGAAACGCAAGATAAGGACCCCATCCTTCTCCAATTGAAAGAAGATGTTCGGAAGCAGAAAGTATTAGTGTTCTCAAAAGGGGAAAAGGTGTCTTGAGATACTAAGGCAGGTAGTGTGTGCCAAATTTTGACGGTCTTAGAGATAGGATATTGGCTGAGGCTCATAATGCTAGATACTCTATCCACCCTGGTGCAACCAAGATGTATAGATATTTGCGAGAAGTCTATTAATGGGGGATATGAAGAAGGACATTGCAGAGTTTGCGTCTAAATGCCCAAACTGTCAGCAAGTTAAGGTTGAGCACCAAAAGACCTGGTGTAGCCCAGAACATAGAGATTTCGAAATGGAAATGGGAAATGATAATACGGACTTCATAAAAGGCTTACCTCGATCCTATAGACATCATAATTTGATATGGGTTATAGTAAACAGAATAACCAAGTTAGCTCACTTTCTACCTGTCAAGACGACTGATACAACTGAGGTTTATACCAGACTCTATCTTAAGGAGATTGTTAGGTTGCAGAGGGTCCCTATATCTATCATTTCAGATAGAGAAGCTCAATTTACAACACAATTGTGGAAGTCCTTTCAGAAAAGGCTTGGTATGAAGGTGAATCTTAGCACAACTTTCCATCCACAGACAGATGGACAAGCAGAACGGACCATATAGACCTTGGAAGATATGCTAAGGGCTTGCGTGATAGACTTTAAAGGTAATTGGGATGATTATTTACCTTTGATTGAGTTCTCTTATAATAATAGCTTTCAGGCCAGCATACAAATGACACCATATGAAGCTCTTTATGGAAGAAGGTGTAGATCACCCATAGGGCAGTTTAAAGTTGGTGAGGCAGGATTGATAGGACCTGATCTAGTCCATCAGGTTATGGAAAAAGTGAAGGTTATCCAGGAGAGGCTCAAGACAGCTCAGAGTAGGCAAAAGTCTTATACAAATGTTAGAAAAAGAGATTTGGAGTTTGAGATAGGCAATTGGGTATACTTGAAGGTATACCTATGAAGGGAGTTATGAGATTCGAGAAGAAGGGGAAGCTCAGCCCACGATATATTGGGTCATATTCAATTTTGAAAAGAGTGAGTAGCATTGCGTATGAGTTGGAATTACTAGCAGAGTTAAGTGTTATACATCTAATGTTTCATATTTTCACGCTTAAGAAGTGCTTGGGAGATCCTTCTCTAGTTGTCTCGGTTGAAAGTGTTGGAATTAGGGATAACTTGTCTTATGAAGAGATTCTGGTGCATCTATTAGACCGACAAGTTCATAAATTAAGGACCAAGGATATTACATTGGTAAAGGTTCTGTGGAGGAGCCAATTCGTGGAGGAAGCCAGATGGGAGGCCGAGGAAGATATGAAGGCCAAGTATCCACACTTGTTCGTTGGCATAATGAGGACCTTGAAGGTAAACGTTCATATTTTCACCTTGAAGATTTATGTTTATTAAGTTAGGACTTGTGGTTTGAGCTAGCTTTGTTCGTATCTCTATCATTCGAGGACGAATGATCCCAAGGGGGAGATATTGTAACACTTCATAAAATAACAAAAATACTCCTAGAATTGACTTTACGCGTAACGTATCTTCCCTTGCTCCATTTGTAAATTTGAGACCAGATTTGCGATCAGTGCAAAAAATCGAGTTGAAAAATGGAGAGAACGTGGAACCACAGTTTATGGTTTTTCCAAAATTTTGACAAAAAGCTGAATTAGCAAAAAAGTGAGATTTAACACTAGTGCGCATCGCGCACTAGTGTAAATCAGCGATAGTTTTGCTCTTTTAATAGGGAGGGGCAATTCTGACTTTTCTACACTCCATAATCCTAAGTTAGATGTTTTTAAGTTTAATTTAAGTTCTGAAATGCAGAGAACCCACACTAAATCGTTCAAACCCTTCCAAGAAACAATCAAGCGTAAAGAAATTCAAGAAAACTCTCTCCAACTTTTCAAGAAATTCCTCCAAAGTATGTAAGGCCATACAGAAACTAATTTATTTTGAGAGTATTTTAGAAAGCATGTGATACTTTTCATCCAACAATTTTCAAGCCTGAGTTAAAATTGAGTTTACGTGTATCCTGTAAAGTTAGTAAAATTTGTAAAATTTCTTACGTTTGCTTTGATTCTTGATAAATAATGATTGTCCTTGATCTTTTAATGACTATTTTAGCGGATTGTCTCCAGGATTTAAAGCCATACATGATCTGTTGTGAATCTTATATGGGTTTTATGAGCACCCATAAAGTTTATAATCAAGATCAGTTAAAGAATCCTTTTCTTGAGTCATCCTTGCACTTTAGATGAGAAAGTTTTATATTAAGAATATTTAAGAAGATAACAGATTTCAGTCAAGTTAAAGACTTCAGCTGAAAAAGCTAAGTAGTGAGCTGGGCTAAATTCCCAAGAAAGCCAGATTTTCAAGAAATTATAAGCATTTAAGTATAAGCTATATAAAGTATTTTGGGAGTAATATTGAGCAATGATATGGGTGAGAGTAGAATAAATTACTCAAACTCATAAACTATGTAGCCAGCATTGGATAGGATTGTACTACAGTACTTTACTCATTAGCCACTGAGATAGCCTAATTTTGGGATGGATCCACTCCCCTAGTTCTTCGTCCCCTACCTCGGCAAAGTACGAGATGACTCTGGCAGCGTTGGCAAGATGTTGTATCACCACGAAGCTCATAGTAGTGGCTGTCGATTAGAGAAACTTCCCAAGCTACAAAATATGTTTACTTACCAGTTTTCAGCATGAGTTTTTTCAGCATACAAGTCGTATGATTATTGTTATTTCACTTTTGAATTATGATTATGTATTTTGAGATGCATTATGATATCCCTATTAAATGTTTTGGCCATCTTACATACCGTACATTCCATGTACTGACGTCCTTAGGACCTGCATCATTTTATGATGCAGATGCAGGTGACAGAGTTCCTCAACAGTTACTCTGTTGAGAATTTGATAGCTTCTAGTTTTGGTGAGGCCTCTTCTCAACCCAAGGCTCTTGAGTTGGTTATGTTGCTTTTCAGTATTTATTTCTAGTTCTGACTATTTGGGGCCTGTCTCTGCAGTCCTTTTAGAAAGCATTAGTAGAGGTTCCATAGACCGTGTATTTAGTATTGTAGGTTTCCAGTTATTCAGACATTGCTTAAAAGCCTTTTCATTAAGTTATATAAACAGATATAAATTTTTGTATTACTTTTAATTAGCCTTTTCCACTATTATGATTCTTCTGCTGAGTAGTAGCCAGACCAAGTGATTCCTTGGGGATCCGAAATAGTTTTTGAGTGCCGACCACGTCCACGGTGTAAACTTGGGGTGTGATATTCTACTTGCTATAATTAAAGAACTTTACTTTGTGCGTGAATTATATGCTAATAAAAATGAATAATGATTTTAAAAAACTTCTTGCTTTTATCGCTAAATATGGTAAATTCTGCTACCGTCATGTGCATTGTAATAAAAATCTCATTTATGTTGGGGCGTGGAGGAATTGATCACATTTTTTCTAGCAACTATGTTTACAATAGGAGTAAAAATAAGATAATTAAATGTACTACATATTTTTTCGTTTCTAAAAGAAGTGGTATGCTTATTTTGTGTTGTATTTATAATATCCGTGGGTTGTTGGGTAAGTGGTCTTCTAAGAACTATTCTCCCTGATATTTACTCAGTATTTTTTTTATAGAAAAAAAAATTATACTATTTAAATTAAGATGATTCCATTTGCATTAATTTTTCCATATGCATTTCCCCTCGTATGTTTGTCTTTAAGATGGAAACTTGAGATGATCCTCTCCAAAATAAAGAATCTTCTAACTTTTAGAATTTGAAAATAGATGACTCGGATATAGTTTCAACTTATATGCTATTTTTATACAAATATATTGGAATCGAATTAGCTACTTACACTAGAAAATTAGGTTATAATATATAGTTTAAAAGTCCTAACTAGAGATCGAAGTACATAACAACTATTACTTACGTAGAATTGTTGGAACTCAAGGTTCAAAGGAAGGATTCAAGCTAGAAAAGTAGCGAGGCATTTCAATTTTTAACGAGTATTTGAGTTGAATATGAACACATAGATTCCCCTTTTGTATAAATACATGGGCATTTGTCCGTCTTCTGAAAAAAAAAAGTTAAGTTAAGAGAAGAGATCATAAATTCGCCTTCTTTTTCACGTGCACGATAAAACTTTAAATTTACATGAATTATTGTGCTTAAAATGTATTGTCATGAATACAAAATGTAGTACTTCAATTATCTCGATCAAATTTATAACATGTCATATAAAATATTAGTTGTTCTCTTTGATGACTGCGCGAAGCGTGGACAATTTTACTAGTTAATAAATAATTAGGTATTATTTTGTTGATTAGTGTATTTTTATAAAATTATGTGTATTTGAAATTTTGTGATCATAAATATTTATTTATTTTTAAAAGGAATGAAGATAATTATTTTATCATTGGAACATCTTAGGATATTCTAATATATTCTTTGTAAATTATGATTTATTCTTTAGTGAAATTCTGTAAGAAATGAGAAAATTTTGATGGTTTTGATAATTTGTGAATTTCATGTTTATGAAAAAAATATACTAAATTGCATCCCCAAACTGAACTTCAATATCATCAATTTGATTTCATATTATAAATTGCATATTTCATGTCCAAGCATTTATTTGTGCATACTTAAAATTAAAAAATAAAAATATTAATTGAGTTCAGATTAAAAATCACATCTATATATTTGTACATTAGTTATATATATATATTGAAAAATGTATCCCAAAAATTATTAATAGTACACAAAATTAATGAATGTATTATCTTAATATTAAAATTAAACGCCATAATTTTTTATATCTGAATAATTTGCCCCATAATCAATTATTAGACATAGTATATTGCTTGCATAAAATTATAGGCATAACTCTTTTCTAAACCAGCTAGAAAATGATTATGTAAAAAAATATAAGGATGACTTTAATCTTTTTAACTTAAAAATAAGATACTATATTTTAACAATTTATTTAATCATAATTTTTTTTTCTTATTTCTTAAAAAAGTTTTTCCCTTTATTTAAAAATTAGGAGTTTACCATTAAAACAATTTTAAAATTTAGAAGTATCCAAAAATCACGTTTTATTCTCAAACATTCAAATGTCTTTCATAATAATTATATAATAATAACAATATATCTAATAAAAATTTCATAAGTGAAGTCTAATGAGCGTAAAATTATAACCAGAGTTTGCTACTACCTCACACAAATAGAGAACTTATTTTCAAAAGATCTCATCTCAAATATCATCCCTACAAAAACAGAAAATGCTAGATATGAATATAATAATTATTACAAAATATAATTTCAATTAAATATTTATATTTAAAAAAATGACCAAAGCATAATTTCTTTTCTTTTTCCTATTAAATCATCACTAGCCCAAATTGTAGCTCTTAGCAGCTGTATTATCATCTCTAGCCATATTTCACTTCACTTCTTGTTATTTTACAGAACAGAATAATTGCAGCAGATTTGAAAATTGAACAGAAAAATGTTAGGAAGCACAAAGTTTCAGTTGCAGCAGCCAAGAAATTGGGTGATTTTATCTTCTACACGCAGTATTCATTGTGGGTCATCATCTCCTAATCTTGTCAAGGTTTGCCTTTTTTTAACCTTTTCCTCTTTACCCCATTCTTGATATAAAGATTCAAACTTTTTTCTTGGGTATGTTGAAATTAGATTACAACTGTGTCAAAAGCTTCGAAAACCTTCAGTAATAGATGTATCCCAATGGTGTTGGTAGTTCTTGAAGCAAATTTTGTGCTAGAGATGTAGAATCTTTTGCTTAGTGAATGTCTGTTTATTACATGAACTCATTCTTTAAATATCATGGGGGATGGGATATGAATGTCTGTTTCAAAATTTGAAGGAGTAAACACACTGACTAGCCGAAGGGGTTCGATATCTATTCTATATATATAAAAATTATTTTAACGTTGTATAAATTATATAAGTTTTTCCTTAAAGGGGTTCGGATGAAACCCCATTGTATGCTGGCTCCGCCCTTGATGGGGCATAACTTAAGCCGAAAAGCTAGCTTACACGGTGAGGATTGTCCAAATTCGTATAAAGAGACCAATTAATTATACTCCTCTGCACACCCAGACCTCATTAACTGAAGCTTGAACAATACAAAGAATTGGGATGGGCCCAACTCCGATACCACGTCAAAGAATGGATCTTGTTGTTTAACTCAACTTCGAAAGCTAATTTATAGGGTATAACTATGCCATTTACCATCCCATATTGGATGTGGGACTCTTAACACTCCCCCCCACACTCAAAGCTTATTAACCGGAGCTTGGACATTATAATATGGAGGACCAACATTGGTGAACAAAGAATTGAGCTAGTATATAGGGTGAGGATTATCCAAGTCCATATGACGAGACCAATTACCCATCTCATATCGGATATGGGACTCTTAAACCTCCCCCGCACGCCAAGAGCTCATTAATTGGAGCGTGATAATATAGTATGGGGTCCCAACATTGGTAAACAAAGAATTATGATAGGCCTGAATTTGATACCATGTTAAAGAATGGATTTTGGGCCTAACTAAATCCAAAAGCTAGCTCACAGGTTGAGGATTGTCCCACTATTATCAATTCTAATGTATTTTCGATGATGTGGTTATTTAGCTACATTGTATTATCCATTAAGAGTATTTTTTGAAAACTTTGCTTCCTTTTAGTGTTTTTCTAAATTCTCAAGTTCTTTTCTCAGTACTAACTGATTTAATTTTGGTATTCAAATAATTCACCAATCATTTTTGTGGACACTTTGTTTAAGTTTTGATATCTATTATTGCATTTCTTGTTTTTGATATCTATAATCATCTGTTGTTAATTACATTGCAATTATAACACTTTTTTGTTGTTCTTATTCCTCTCTTGTAGGCTTTGCACTACTTTCCTTGTTAGTTGCTATGTTTTCTCCATTGTTTTCTTTTTCTCTATAGTTGGATTTGCTACACTTGAGCTGATGATCTTTTGGAAATAGCCTTTCTAGCTCCACGAGGTACTGGTAAGGTCTGCGTACGCTCAACCCTCCCTAGATCCACTTGTGAAATTTCAATTTGTATGCTGTTGTTGGTTTAAATTTGCTTGACATTCAAATAATTGATGTGTTACTAAGAGTTATGAGAATTCAAGAATTGTGGAATCTTGAGTAAACCATCTAAGCGAGTTTGGCCAAGCATTGCCAGCTCCAAAAATCGGATGAAGGTGGAAGATCAGTGGATTAATGGTCTGCTTAAAATAAGTCAATTATGTTGAATCTTAGGATAAATGAACCTAATTTAGAACAGAAGGAATACATATGATTCATATAGTCTACTAATTTGTCAGGACCTATTTCTGCTAGTCGCAACTGGCACCTAATGAGCGACTACCTATCCATATGTGAACCACTTCAGTGTTTCAAAACCAATTCGACAATAATATTTTACTTTAAAGTAAAGCATATACAAACATAAAATAAAGCCTCGAAATCCAATAAGCAATGGAATTTGATAAGAAATAGTACAAGTGTGACTGATAGCTTGTAACCGCAATAATATAGTGAAGGAGCTACCACAAAATTTGAATACAAGATCAAGGGATCGGACACAACGTAAAACCAAAATACAGACAGAAAATAGAAGTGTCACAGCTGCCACCACAAGTAGATTGTGGTTGGCTTATCTCAGCAGAACTTGGTATGCCGCCTTGAACTGACCAGATAAGTCGCACGGTGCACTAGTCGAGGTGTTTTCACAGAGCAGTAAGTGGATTTACTGAGCATAAAACCTGGTAAGATCATCGACCTGCTCCTCCATCTTATCCTTGAAGTAAGTTTTTAAAATAATGCATGAAAGCAAAAGCCAAAACAACAACCAACAACATATCCAGTGGAATCCCACAAGGAAAGCAAAAGCCAAGTATATGGAAATACTATAAATAACCATAGCAGGTGAAACAATTTGATGATATCAATCACGCTAACAAATCACATAAGCACAGTAGGCCCTCAGATGTACTCACTAGACCAACCCACAGGCCCTACACAGATAAAACTACTAGCCTAGAGCCATAGATCTTTCGTAGGATAGAACTGCTAGACCACTTTCCGAGGCCCTCATCAGCGTCATGACTCATGACTATACCAAATCCGTAGGCCCTCAACAATAAGATGGCTAGACTAACAATGTAATATGAGATTGAGATAATCTCAATTAAAACAAGTATAACATTTAGTACAGACAACTTACATACTTGATAGACTTTCGCCAGCCAAATTAATAGCATGTACGACGATGCTATATAACTTAGCATGCTTCAATCAATGAAATATTACTATATCATGCTTAATTTATAGTAAAATAGGTTCAGATTAAGCTTTTACCAGTGATCAAGCTATAACTGTAAGAAGGTATAACATATAAGAATAGCTCAAAAAGCATACATGTCCTAGTATGCTCTCGCCCACAACATATTAGGCAGTTTCAAAGAAAGTATGCACATTACAAACTATCCTTTTGGAAAAGCAAGCAGTTTGTAGGTTAAAGTCTATCTGGCCCCACGAACTTTGGTTCAATGGAAAAGGTAGTACATCGTGCAATATATAGTAGGCACATGTCACGACTCCGAATCCTGCTGTGAACCAAGTCCTGTATCTAAGTGGAGAAGAGGATAAGGAGACACATTATACTTTTACACCAAGTTTCAAAGTTCAGAACAACAGATTTATCAGTTAGTTATTAAAAAATAAATAAAAAGGAGAAGTGTATCTTGTAGAACTGTAACTTTAGCGGATACCTTGACTAGATTACTAAATATATTCTGATAATTTTGGTGAAAATGGTTTACATTTTGCTTTAACATCTTGAGAATTGATGTATTTCAAATCTTCAATGAGGAATGAAAGTTCAGGGTTGAGTAAATCTTGAATAACATTAATTTCTCGGTTGTGTTTCAGGAAATGTTGAAAGCCAATTTCTCTAAAGAGGAGCATGTATCCAGATTTCTTAAGAGGATACCAAAATTAACCAAATAATGATATCAAAAGATGGTGTTCAACAGGGATGTGAAAATCTTGGGAATCTTTCCTTTCTGGATAATCTACAACCGTTTATGGGTGATCGCATGACAAGAAACAACCGACAGGATCCTTCATTTTATGTTGTTAGAGATGATTTGTTGCATCCTTTGGTGAATGGTAATAAAGCAAGGAAACTGGATGCACTACTCCCTCTCTTGGAAGATTGTTCTGTGACAGATTTGGTGCCTCTTACCTTTTGGAACGGTTTATATCTTATCTATCCATTGCGTAATATTGATACTTGGCAGCTCATAAACATGGTATTCAAGTTCATTAAAAAGTTGGTGGTTCATTTATTTTGTATTTCTCCGTGTTAAAAGCGTACTGAGTTGAAATCGAGTAATCTAAAGTTATAGGGGTACTAAAAGTAAAGTTACTTCGTTAAATTTAAAATATACCAATTTAATTTGCAGTTTTATCATTGTTACTTCAAAAGTTGAGCAAGGGGAACTAAAAAACTTGACAAAGGAACGATTTAGGGCTATACCAAACTCATCTGCTCAAGTTTTCAGATTAATGTTAATAGTCTCCGGGAGTTTTTATCAGTGGCTTATTACACAGATGGATATATAACTTTGTCTGCATCAACTTTTTAGCTGCTTATAATTGCTCTAAAATTAAGTAGCTAATGTTATTCAAAGTTGGAATTTTATTCCCCATTTAAGTTGGTGTTATTTTTTTAAAGAGTTTGTGCTTTGTCCAACAAGTAACTAAAGTAGTGAAGTCTTGTAACATCTTTCCTTTACGCCTGCTTACATTATCTCTTGTTTATGTTCTACATGCTCTTGCTTGTTTTGCCCTTTTAAAGCAAAAAACATGTATGCAGAAGGAAAGACTAGTTAATCAGAAAGCTTTTCTCTTCTATCACTCGATGACCTAATAGCACCCCTATATTTAGTCTCTTCAAGATCGAGGAATGTGGAAGAGAAATTTGTATCTTATTGATCCTTTTAGAATTCTAGGTCACATGTGGAGGTTGCCAAAGTGCGCAGGGTGCAGCTGTTGGTAGGTACGTCATGCCACAGGTTTTACTTGTGTCGTCGCTGGATAACTGCCAATTTTATTACTGTCGTTCTTTTTTTTTTTCAAGATTTTACTTGTGTCGTCGCTGGATAATAGATACTGCATTTAACCTTTTGTTTACTTCTAATGCAGCTGTGTCATGTGCTGAAAGGGGATTAAAGTCACATTTACTTCTCCGAGGAGAACAACCAGCAACTCTGACGGGTTACAATCTAATTTCAGCATTATATGGAAATGTTAGTTATGTTCCAAGATATCTTGTTCCATGGTGGCTATCATATGTGACAACTTATACGTCAAATAATGTGATACATCTTGTCGAATATTGCTACATGTTGAGTTTTGTACTTTAGGTCTGATTTTCATCCAATTACTCTCTCTTGACTTCAACTTCAAATACTCTTTTTTTATTCAAGGCGTAATACATATACCGTCATTCAAATTTCAGTTCACCTTGCAAGTAAGCACTCCAACTTTGAGATGCACATTTAGACGCCTCAACTTGATTTCAATTAGCAACTAAACGCTCTAACTCATCTCCACTGTGCCCTGTGGACACCCCACTTTGATGTGTCACAAATTTTGGAGGTGTTTAGATGATCATTTTGTAAGATAGAGTGTTCAACTGACATTATGGAGATAAATTGAGGTGTCTAGACGTGTATACTCAAAGTTGGAGGGTTTACTTGGCAACGGAGGTCAAGTTTGAGTGTTTGTTTATATTTTATGCCTCTTTTTACCTTCTTCTAAATATTATCCAGATGCCTGCTATATCTAGAAAGGCTCCAAATGCCTACTATATCTGCAAACTGCATGTAATCATTCTTGAATTGCACAAAATGGAACTGAATATTTAAGCGAGTTTCTTTTTCTCCTTGTTGTCTTACAGATTTGGCAACATACTGAAGGGGGAAGTTGAAATATGTCGAAAGATTGCTCAAGAGGCCTGTGTTCTTCTTGATCTAGTTTACACTTTGCTGCTTGGGAGCTGGCAACTCAAGTTGGTCAGGAGGACTGTGCAAAAGTGGTAATGCTTCACACAGGAGGTACACTTGTTATGTTTGGGCTTGTTCAACATTACAAACCTTACTTCGAAAACTGTTGAAAGATGAATATTGCAGCTAATGCTAGCAAATTTATGTTGTGATATTATTTTAAGGAGTAGGACTTGAATCCCATTCGGTTAAACGGGAAGCTGATCTGGGGCTTATATAGCCTTACCTGAAACGACCCCCAAAAGTGCCCAAAAGTGTGTCTGGGAAATTTCTGAAATTTTACATTTCATATATCTCAAATGTGTGATATTGAAAATTCGACTTAATATTCTTGTTCAGGTGGTCGAAATTTGGGAGAAAAGGGTCTAACCTCGATTTTAGAGCAACCGTATCAAAATTTAAAATTTCCGTGGTGCAATTTCCAATGAGGCTTGCGTGCCACTTTCGTGACGCGCACCTGTGTTTTTTTTGGTGATTGTTTTTCCTGCTTTGGTCCAAGACTTCAAGTCTTGGGCCTAAAAGTTCCCAAATGTGTTTTTACCTATACTTAGTCATTTTTTACCCTCATATCACTCTAAACATTTCGCAATACTCACTCCAACACTTCATATTTTTCACTCCTGAATTCAAGTCTCAAACGCTCATTCAAGTGAAAATGTTTCCACACTTAACATAGGGTTTTAGTGATGGATGTGGAGATCAAGAGAGAAAAGAAGAAGGTTACGTATGTTCAACCAAGGATTAGATGGGGAGGCCTTACTCCTGCCCTTTCTCGTGAGATGGAAAAAAAACTGAGAAACTTGGAAGCGTGGAGTAATGAAGGTAATGTGAATAATATGTGGGAC
This sequence comes from Solanum sejunctum, assembly GCA_025642045.1. Taxonomy (NCBI): domain Eukaryota; kingdom Viridiplantae; phylum Streptophyta; class Magnoliopsida; order Solanales; family Solanaceae; genus Solanum; species Solanum sejunctum. The sequence goes on from JAOTQJ010179995.1 coordinate 21,937, forward strand.
ACAACTGTTTGTTACATCATAGAGGTAGCTACCAAGGTACTAGGGGTTTCGAGAGGGACCTTTGGTGGACTTCAGGCGATTGATGGTGGAATGATGTAATTCAGGGCAAAGTGAAAGATAAAAAGGTCGCTTACACAGAGTGGTTAGAGTGGAGGAATGAAGATGAAAAGCAAAGGCTTGAGGTGATCTATAAGACGGCTAAGTCAGAAGCAAAGGTGCCGGTGACGAATGCTAAGACAGCAGCGTTTGAGCGCCTATATGAGGAGCTAAGTGATAAAGAGGGGACAAGAGATTGTATAGGCTCGCTAAAGAAAGCTAAATAAAGAGAAAGGAAAGCTCGCGACTTGGACCAAGTGAAATGCATCAAGAATGAGGAGGGCGAGGTGTTGGTGGATGATACTTCCATTAAACTAAGGTGGCAAGCTTACTTTCATAAACTCTTAAATGAAAAAGGAGATAGAGATATTGAGCTGTATAAGTTGGCACACTCCAAAAGCCATCGTGATTTTGGTTATTGCAGGCGCTTCATAGTTAAGGAGGTTAGATGGGCTATTAGTAGGATGAAGAGGAGGAGAGCGATCTGACCTGATGAGATTCCAGTAGATATTTGGAAGAACATATTCAAGGATGGCATAGAATGGTTGACTAGATTGTTCAATGCTATTATGAAGACTACCAAGATGTCTGATGAATGGAGGAGGAGTGCAATGGTTCCATTGTACAAAAATAAGGGAGATATGCAAAACTGTAACAATTACAGGGGTATCAAGTTATTAACCACACTATGAAGGTCTGGGAGAGAGTAGTGGAGATGAGGGTACGAAGAGTAGTGTCTATCTCAGAGAATCAATTTGGATTCATGCCGGGTTGGTCGACTACTGAAGTAATTCATCTTATTCGGCGGTTAGTGGAGAAGTATAGGGAAAGAAAGAAGGACCTTCATATGGTGTTCATTGATCTCGAGAAGGCATATGACAAAGTCCCAAGGGATATTCTATGGAGGTGTCTAGAGGTGAAAGGTATCCCAATGACATATATCAGGGCTATTAAGGATATGCAGGACGAAGCCAAAATTCGGGTAAGAATGGTAGGAGGAGACTCAGAGTGTTTTCCTGTTGAGATGGGACTCCATCAAGGATCTGTGTTGAGCCCTTTCTTATTTGCCTTGTTGATGGATGAGCTGACGCGATCTATCTAGGAGGAGGTACCATGGCGTATGCTATTTGCAGATGACATAGTACTGATTGATGAGACTTGGACTAAAGTTAATGATAGGTTGGAGGTTTGGAGACACTCCTTGGAGTCGAAAAGATTTAAATTGAGCAGGACCAAAACTGAATACTTGGAGTGCAAATTCAGGTTTGAGAGGGATAAACAAACTTTGATGTGAGGCTTGCCACTCAACCTATCCCCAAGAGGGAAAACTTTAAGTATCTGGGGTCCAACATC
>JAOTQJ010180032.1:0-12819 GCA_025642045.1 Solanum sejunctum
TTCATGCATGTCATATTGCTATATGCTTATTTATTGCTATTGCTATATGGCAATATTGCTATATGGCAATATTGCTAGTGGTAGGCCTTGGCATGCATGAATAGAACATTTTACATGTGTAATAAGTGACCATCATTAGTAACCAAGGCCTACCACTTCCTTGGCGAGGCGATTGAGGTACAAATGCCCCAACGTGGTTGCACAGGCCTACTACCCTCCAAGCAAAGCGGATGAGGTACAAACCCCCTAACATGGATTGCATGGGCCTACTACCCCTCAGCGAGCCAATTGATGTACAAACCCCCCAACATGGTTGCAGGAGCCCACTACCTCCCAAGCGAGGTAATTTAGGTACAAACCCCCCAACATGGTTGTTCAGACCTACTATCCCCAATGAGTCATCGTCAACTTGTAACACTATAGATACTATTCATGAAATCAATACATATATGCATTCCTTTTATCATCATAAAGTCATACAAGTCATAGGTCATGTAATGTATCATTAATAGTTCAAGAACCCTAACCGGACATTTTATCGAATACTTGGTGGGTGTGTAATAGTAGTGTAAAACCATGAAATTAAAGAGTGAAATCATGCAAGAAATCTAGAAGTAAATCAACCCACCAACACTTGGTAATACTACCTTACAAGGTACACCAAAACCCTTCATTAAATCTCAAGATAGATATAAGATTCATAGCTCAAAATATGCTTAAACAGTCACACTTTTACAAAACCCCAACATAGTTCATAGTCAAATTCATAATAGAAGACCCATAAGTAAAATCAACTTAGAAATATGTAATTTAGGTAAAAAGGAAGGTTTGGACACAATGGGTGAAAAGACCCAATGGTTGAAACCCACATACTTTGACTTTGGAGAATTCCTTGATGAAGATTGAAAATGGAGATTTGAAGTTTGAGCGAAATCCTTAATATTTGGAATGAGTTTTGACTTGAATTTTGGGTAAAATATTTGTCTAAGTTCTTAAAAGAGTATTAGGGAATGTCTTGTATGATATGAAGGTGAAATATGATTAAGTATAAGTATTTAGGCCTAAGAGACAAAAGCCTTGGATCGAACAAGAAAATTGGCAACAAAATACACAAAGACGCGCCCTTGGAGCATCGTGCCTTGGGCGGAGAAACCTCTCTAGAAATCGCATTTTTTGATTTTTAAATTTTGATATGGCTACTCTAAAATCGAGATTAGACCCATTACCCACTCAATTTTCCCTTTGATCAAGAATGTGAAGTTGGATTTTTGATATTACTCACAGATTTTGAGATATATAGAAATTATGATTTCGGGCACTTCCGAGGCACATTTTCGAGAACTTTTTGGGTCATTTCACTTTTATGTTGTGATTCCAAATGCATGGATTATGAGTCTTGTATGATGATTATATCTAATTATGCATGAATTACGATAAAATTACATGATGTATATGATTTTGAAGCAAAATTAAGAGATTTCAAGTATGCATGATTAGGGCTTAATGATTTGACATGGGTTCATTTACTAATGATCCAAATTGGTTTTAATTGCATATTTTCTCTATAAATCTTATCCAGTTGCATGAATTTGACTCAACTGTTATGAACTCATACTTACCCCTAGTCTCCTATGATAAAGCTATGAATTTTAAAGATGTTTTATGATAATGATGATGCTATGATAATGATAATGATGATGCTATGATAAAGAGGGTGATGAAAATGCTAAGGTTAATGATGGTGATGATAAGGTAGGAATGTCCGCCCACACTATGATGAAAAGCTAAGTAAATGGACTATTCGTATAACATGAGATATTTTCGTAAAAGATTATGATGACCATTTTATAAGCTATGAAATTATGATTTTAATGAAGCATGAACTATGTTGAAAGCTATGTATATGCATGGTTTATGTATTCTATGGGATATGACTTAGCACCGACAGGGCTTTGGTAGATATCATAGTCCCAAAACTATGTGCCATCATAGAAATAATGTTCATGTTTTATCCTTAAAGGTCGTTCTAATGGATCTATTTAGCTTCAAATTTTAAAATGGAAAATCTAAAAAGTTCACCAATCATTGATGGTTCTAAAACGGCTAAAGGGTGGGGTCAAGTGATGGGTTCTCACTGTGCTAGGATAGAGCCTACAAGTTGAGGATCGAATTTACCTTGGCAAAGTAGACTTATCTTTGCATGGTGTAGACGTAATATCATGATTCCATATAATAGTTCACATGGTCTTGTATATCGGCCATGGTCTTGTTCCCACATATGTAAGCTAAGGTTATGAATAGAATTGATGATGTTCTTCTCATAATTTTTAACTTGCATTGCTCATGCATATTGTGTTCTTACCCTATTGATTATGATTATACATATTGATGTTATATTGTGATGTCCTTTGATTTATGGCATACCTGCATACTTAGTACATTCAACATACTAATATATACTTCTTTGCATACATGATCTAACCATGTAAGGATAGTCGACGAGGTGACTATTTCATTACATGGCTAGATTTGGATTCCGAGCTTCAAGATTGTTGGTGAGTTCCCATGATTTGGGAATAAGCCCATTCATGATGTTTTAATATGTTGAAACTTTATTATTTTCTTTTTATGTATATTTTGAAGGTGAGCTAGTAATCTATGTGTTAGACTCTACCAAGATCTTATGATATAGAGGCATGTTTTGGACACTATGGATTGATGTATACTCCCCTAAGAGAAACTATGACATTCTTAGTTTTATATATTTTTCTTGCTTATTCTCTTATGTATATTTATTTTACCTTATGGATGCTTATGATATGAACACGAGACTTGGATGGAATGCCTTCAGGGGTCGTATTAGCTGTCTCACAGTTAGGCCCTAGGTCTAGGTCATGACAGTAGTACTACCTGTAGTGATGAGATTCTAGGACCAGCAGATAGAGCCCGAAACAATCTAGAGACTGATCATGAGGTAGAGTTAATGGCCTAGCACCAGCCCTAGAAAGTGATGCAGCTCTAAAGCATGCAGAGGAACACTAGGACACCTCTATTCCTCCTTAAATGGAGGGGCCAAGAATGTCAGTTTCCCTAGCCACACTAGTTATGACTCTAACCCTATTGGCAGCCACTATTTAGTTAATATTGGCTAATAAGGGTATGCAATAGGCCCCAGCTCTAATTCTCAACATACTAGCACCACAAAATAAGTTTCCACCACTAGTTTTGAGGTCCAATTGCCCCTGGCATTTGTAGTACCAAAGCCAGCTGCCCTAGATTATGTTATGACATTGTGGGAATAGAAGATGTTAGAGGTATTTAGATGCTATCATGTTCGATATTTTAAGAGTTACTAGAGAGGATGTTATGTAGTTTTTGACCATATATAATGAGCAACTATAGTCTTTAGGCCTTGTGGAGTCTAGGGGAGCTGACTTCATGGCTCACTAGTTTCATGGTTCAACCAATTATTGGGCTCCTAGTTACCAGGTAGACCGCCTCCCCTACCATGGAATTTTTAAATGCTTTCTTACCTAGATATAATCACTCGATTGTCAACGAGTAGGCCCTAAGATGGTCTGAAAGTCTAAGGATGGATTTCACCAGCTTTTCCAACATTTGCTATGATTTTACCTATTGAGGAAGAGAAAGCACAATGTTTTGTGCATAGGTTGAGGTACTAAATGAGATTGGAGACAAAGCGCTTAATTTCAGTGGGTTGCTTATTTTTTGATATAGTTGATCACACTCGTACAATGGAGCATATTTTCATCGCGATGTCTAAAGGGGCGGTGAAACCATTACCAAAAGATGGAGACCAAAATGAAGGCACTAGAGGCGAAGACCACAGCTAGTGCTGAGGAGGTAGTCATTAGGGTACTCAAAGAGGTCCCCAAGGAGCCTAGTGGTGGTAGGATAGATGGATGTGGTAGAGGCCGATAGGGCCACTTTGTGCCACTTTAATAAGGGCGGAGGCTGAGGGATCATATGACATTATCACAGGTATCTTTTATGTCAGTAGACTTCTTCAACCTTATTTTATCCAATCTTTACAAATTTATATGTGCCCATATATTTTGCTCCTTATCCGGGTATTAGTTCTAAGCCATTAGTAGTACCTTGCGTGTTTTGACATTGATAAGAGATTCGTTAGTAGTAGGTTAGGCTTGTAGATCATGTACGTTGACTATTTAAGAGAGGACACTCGGACAGACCTTTTACTTGGTATGCTAAATTCCAATGTTATTCTAGGTACGGATTAGTTATCTCCTCATCATGTAGTATTAGATTATTATGCCAAGACCATTATTTTATCCATGCCTGGCTTGCCCCCAATTTTATGGTGGGGTGCTTATACCCACAAACTTATAGGGATTATATCTTTTATGCGAGCTCAGTAGTTGGTTATGTCTTATGTTTCAGTTATTTAACATATGTTTGGGATGTATATAGTAAGGCACCCTTTATTATTCTCTTTTGGTGGTTGAAGGGATGTACTCTGTACTGACCTACCTAGCTTATTCCCTAGAGAGAGATATCAATTTTTCTATATATTTAAAGCCCAGTCGAAAGCCTATTTTAGTCCTGCCTTGTTAGATGACTCCCAAGAGCTTGAGCTTAGTGTTCATCTTTAGGACCTTTTAGGTAAGAGATATGTCTGTTTGAGTGTTTTGTCTTGGGGTGCTCTTGTCATGTTTATCACAAAAAGGATGGGACTATGCAAATGTACATCAATTATAGGCAGTTAATTAGGTGACGTTGAAGAATTGTACCCCATGCATCACATTGATTAATTATTTGATCAGGCACTAGTTAATGCTATGTTTTCTAAGATTTATCTAAGGTTTGGCTACCACCACCTAAGGATTAGGGCAACATACATCCCTAAGACTGCCATTTAGACTCGCTATAGCCACTGCACATTCTTTGTAATATCATTTAGGTTGACTAATGGCCCTGCTACCTTTATGAATTTGATGTCCTGAGTATTCAGGACCTATATTGACTCCTTCATGATTGCATTCATCGACAATATTCTAGTGTACTTGGGGAGTACGGAGGAGTATAAACAACATTTGAGGGTTATGCTCCAGAATTTGAAAGATTAACGAATTTATGCCAAATTCTCAAAGTGCAAGTTTTGGTTGGAGTAATTGAAGTTTCTGGAACACATTGTGTCCAAAAATAGCATCATGGTGGACTCGGTGCAGATAGAGGCTATCCACAAATGAGTGAGGCCCATATGAGCTTTGAAGTTTCATCGAATGAGCTAGTTACTATCAATGATTTTGTTGAGGTCTTCTCCACTATTGCTGCCCCATTGACCTAGTTGACTTGTCAAGATGTTCCTTTTGTGTGGTTTGAGAAGTGTGAGTAGAGCTTTCGTAGGATCAAAGAGTGTTGTCATTACCCAGGCCTAGGGCCTAGTTATGACACACTGAATGAGGAACTCGAAGGTACCTCACCCAAGCCTCTTAACATTAATTAAGCATTCAAAGGATTTGATCATAAATAAAAGTGGAATTTAAAATGGGGAAATAGGACTAAGGGAGATCAAATCATAAAAGCAAGGTTCAAACATAAACTCCTCATATATTTGTCCAACAATACAATCCTGCAAAAGATTTGGCGGGGGCCAGACATGTTCAAAGCTCACCCTCAAGTAAAATGTAGCAAAAGAAATTACAACTTAAGATATTAAATGTCTCAATACTATAAACTTGAATGAAAATGAATGTTTTCCTTGAACTAGAGGACTTAACAATCAACTGGCCTTTAACATCCATAACTAGCCACATGCTAGGGAAGGAGGAGTGTTGGTCCCTACATGGTGATATCATGAAAGCAAAATACACGTTAGTACTTTGAATGCATTAAGTATGTGGGATGCAATGCAGCAAGAGAGTGATAATAACATAGTAAGCAATATGCACAACCATAACAAGGGAATAAAGCTAAAGATGATGAATGATCAATGCATTATTTAAAATATGATTTGAAGTAACATAATAATCATGAATCATCACATGCATATCTATGTAGGAGGAGACCATTACTGATATTTAAGACCCTGCGAGCTGCCACTTAGAGTCCAACATAACCCATTACATTGGCATGGGGAGACTACTTACAAGATAGAACTCCATCAACTTATGCATGTACATCTTTTACTTTAACTTTATGCTATTGTGGATCCACTAAACTTAGCCTACAAAGGCTTATATGGTAGCACACAATTAATTAACAAAGAAGTTTCTACTAAGTTTCTGTTACCGAACCCCACCTCAAGCCCCATTTGATGCTAGGTCAAGTCCCAAGAAATACTTTAAAACCTAATCATAATCATACATTCATAAGATTTAAGACATAACATCATCATATTAACTATAACACCCTCATATTTATGGTCTTGAAAAATGAAAGTTAAGAAATTTTGGAAGTAACGTGGTTATACGAGCCAGACTATAACTCGTGGATGGATTCACAGGTCGTAGAAAGGTTTCGTGAATTGATTCCAGTAAACTTAGAAATCATGAAATTTCTGAAAGTTGACCTACGATTAATAGGAGGGTTCATCAATGGATCTACGACCCATGGATGGTATCGTCAAAGAGACCTCTAAAGGATGGAATTTTTCAAATTCTAGAACTACTCCATGAAGGGACTTAAGGCTCATGAAAGGAATGATGGGTCGTCCTATGTGTTCATGGTTTGAGAAGTAACAATTCTAGTAGCTTAATTTTTGGTAACATAGGTTCTACAAGCCAAGGCACGAGGCATAGGTTGAACCACGATGCGTGGACGGGTTCTAGTGTATAGCTCCGACAAGTTTTAATGAAGGAAATTTTTAGACATTTCCAATTCATATAATTCCTAAACTACATCGTTTTGGCCCTCCTAACTAACTTAACTGGCCTAAACTCTATAAGTCATATTCCTAACTCATTCTAATTCATTCATCCTCATAATTCCTTCAAGGGTTCTCAAATATTTCTCTCTCTAGAACAAGGACTCAAATGAACCTAGGTTCCAAGCTTTGGTAAGGATTACAAGTTTTTTTCTACCCCAATTCTTAAGGATCTTTTTTGAGGTATATAGGGCTTCATTTATAGATTAGTTTCATCCATGAAACCCAATCCAAAACTTTCTTTTTATCAAAAGTTTATGATGATTTCTTATGGGCTTTTATGCCATGATTTCAAATGCATGAATTATGATTCCTACATGATCATTATACTTATTTATGCATGAAGTACGAAGAATTACATGGATTCTAGGATTTCAAGTAAAAGTATGTAATTTTATGTATGTTTGATTACGACTTGATGAATTGATCTGGGTTCCTTTACCTACGATCCAAATTGGTTTCAATCGCATGTTTCCTCTATGAATTTCATCAAATTGCATGGTTTTAACTCAATTATTTATGAACTCACACTTAACCCTAGTCTCCAATGAAGCTATGTTTCTTATGCATATGATTTCAAGTATGTAAAAGGCCAAACACATATGCAGACCCTTAAACTTGTCCCAAAAGTTCATTTTGACACTCCAACTTAACCTTGTTTCATTTTAACCCTTCAACTTCAATTCAACTTAACCTTGTTTCATTTTGATCCTTTTGTCCAAAGAATCAATAACATGGGGAGACTGTACACCACATGCCATAACATATCACAAAAGCTAATTAAAAATAAATAAATAACCCCTTTAACTTGCCCTCATTTTTTATTTTGATACTCTATCTTACCTTTGTTTCATTTTACCGCTTAGTTAAAATTTTTGTGTACCATTTAAATACAAAAACTAATTTTGTAATTTCTTTATTTTTATTTATACTCTTTATTTTTATCTTTTCATTTTATAATTGACATTTGTCCATTATTTTTAAAAATATCTTTTAAAAAAATTAATGGATAAATTATTTTTAAAAAATATATTTTCGAATTTCTCTATATCTTTTCTTGAAAAATAACCAACGAAATTGTGTCAATTTTTTTCTTATATGTATGTGTGTTTGTATATATATATATATATATATGTGTGTATGTGTGTTTGTATATATATATGTGTGTGTGTGTGTGTGTGTGTGTGTATGTGTGTGTGTGTGTATTCATATTCAAACTATTTGGATTTAACTCAAATACTAGCTTTCTAATCTTTCATTCACCTCAATACGGGAAAAAAACTCATCTTCAATTAAAGTAAAAAAAACTATTGTTCATTGCTAATAACGCTGTTAAAGAAATATTAAACTTGATAGACTTTGGTGAGTTGTTATTGACTATTTTAAGAAAGAAAATCGACACTTTTGACGGTTATTTTTAAGGCAAAAATATCAAAAAAAAATTCTCAAAGTGAAATTATTTTTTTAAAAAAATCAATGTTTATCCGTCAATTTTTTTAATGAAATGAACTAACATATGAACGTCGATTTTTAAAATGCAAAATTGCAGTAGAAGAGTATATATATAAAAATTTCAAAAATTATTAAATTAATATTTTTTAAATTTAAATGGTACATAAAAAAAAGAATTGAATGACTAAAATGGAACATAAAGATAAAGTCCTAAAATAAAAATTAAGGGCAAATTAGGGGCGGTTATATATGTGTTTGGGACCAATTAAATAATTATTATATGAATTTTTAATTGCTAAATAAAATTTTAAATCTTTCAATCAACAAATGTTTTTTTTTACCTCAACAGATCCTATATCGTGAGTGAAGAGTGGTGGTATTGAGGGTGATAAAAAATCAAAGAAGAAATAAAATTTATTTTAAAAATAATTAAATATTTTTTGGCTGTCACTCTCTTAGAGAAAGTGTAATGTACACTCTCTTGCCACATCACTTAATTGTGTTTAAGTGGTACATTTTTAATAATGTTAAAGTATCTACTTTGAACAAACCATAGTTAAGGTGCCAAAATAAAAAAATGTGTCAAGTTTAAGGGGTCCTTTATGTGTTTGGCCGATGTAAAAGCAAGTTTTAATGACAATGATGATGATGTTATGATGATAATGATGCTATGATAAAGAGGATGATGAAATCATTAATGTTTATGATGATGATGATGTTAAGGTGGGAATATCTACCACCTTAAGATTAAAAGTAAAGTAGATGGACTATTCTTATGACATGATGTTTATGTGAATGCTATGATGGTTATATACTAATTATGAAAGTATGATTTTAATGAAGTATGAACTATGTTGAAAGTTATATATATGCATGATTTATGTATTCCGTGGATATGACTTAGCACCGAGAGGGCTTTAGTAAATACCATACTCCCATAACTATGTGCTGCAATAGAAATGATGTTTATGTTTTCATTCCTTAAAGGTGTGCTAATGGATCCATATAGCTTTAATGGACACTCGGCATGCTTAGGATAGAGCATCAAGGGTGGGGTAAAATGATGGTCCTCACCATGCTAGGATAGAGCCTATAGGATGAAGATCAAGTCTACCTTAGCAAAGTAGACTCCTCTTAGCTTGATGTAAAGTGAACATCAAGATTCTATGTAATAGTCTGCATGGTCTCATATGCCAGTTATGGTCCTGTTCCTACATTTGTATATTAAGGTTATGAAAGGATTTGAATGATGTTTCTTCTCACGATTTTAAACTTGTATGTTTATACATATTGTGTCCATATCCTACTGATTATGATTATGCATACCCATATTTTTGTGATGTCCTTTGATTCATGGCTCTCCTACATACTTAGTACATTCCATGCACTAACACATTCTTCTTAGCCTACATGATCTAACCATGTAAGGACGGATGATGAGGCGACTATTCGATTTCGTGACTAGCTTAGGAGTTAAGTTTGAAGATTGCTGGTGAGTTCCCATGCTTGGGGAACAAGCCTCTTTATGATGCTTTTACATTTAGACTGTGTTATTTTTTTTATGTGTCTTGAGGGTGAGCTAGTAAGCTACGTTCAAGATCCCTCCAGGATCTTCTGATATAGAGGTATGTTTTGGACACTACTATATTAATGTAATCTCCCCTAAGGGAAACTATGACATTTCTACTATGATACGTTTCGCTTGCTTATTCTCTTATGTTATGCTTATTTTACCTTATGAATGCTTGTGATCATGAAAACGAGGCTAGATGCAATACCTTTGGGTGTCACATTTGCCGTGTCATGGCTAGGCCCTAGGTCCGAGTCGTGACATTAAAAGTAGCTTATTATCTTGGGAATCCCTTCAAGTAAGCATTGTCCTTTCACAAGAGGCCCACCTTTGGTGGGAATTTTCCTTTCACCATGTTTAAAACATCATAAAAAAGGCTTCATAAAATACTTTCACAAACTTTTATAACATATAGTGATGCCCTTCATCATTCATAACAAGCTTCATCATAGAACTTAACTTGAAACTTGGTGAGTTAATTTATGCAAGCTTTAAATCATACAATTATAGAGAGTCAGACATAAACATAATGAAACTTATGAATTTAAACCATTCTCAAATACCACCCATAATCATTCAAAACCCTAGATAAGGGAACATAAAATTCATTTTGTAAAATCTTCAAATTCATAACATTTTATAATATTGCATTTTACATAGCTCATATAACTGAAAATATATGATAATATCAACATTTAGAGAAACTTCATGCATCTAATGAAATACCCATACTTGAAAGCTAATGAAATAGAAATATAGTTAATCTTTGTTGAATGAAAAGGGTCCACTAATAAAATGTGCGTAGATTGATTGAGAGCCTAAAAAATAATCTTAAGTTCGGGGAAGAGAACTTGAAAAAACCTAACTTGCCTTCTTTGTGTCTCGAGGAGAGAATTTATCTTAGAAGAATCTTTTATTTGGTTTAGATGTAGGAGAGAATGAGAGTGTTTGGAGTGAATTAGGGCTAATATGGGAGGGAATGGTCTTAAAACAATGTAGTGTTGGGCTTACGATGTGGAAAAATGTTGAAACTACCCTTCATTAAAAATTGTCGGACCCTATCTACAAACCCCATCTATGGGTTGTGGATTGACTTATAGGTCATAAAATTGGGGTTTTGTCCTGGTTATATTTTGACCCTTGAAACATATCTTTGAACCTCAAACTACGAACCCCTTTTACAATTCGTAAAATAGTTGATGGGTCGTAGACCACCCCTAATCCTATCCCACACTTAGAAAATTCCAACCTTCTCAGAATCCAAGCAATGAGATCATTCTACGACTTATAAACATAACCACAACCCATCTTTTAGTTTGTAAACCAAGATCTAGAAACTCAAATTTTCACCACTTGGACCCTAATTCACGAACACCTCATATGGTTCATAATTCCTTTTATGAACCATAAAAACAACTCATAAACTAACCTGCACACTTAATTAATTTTTCACCCCCACAGACCGAGACCTTGCGCCTTGCGTATGACCTGTGGTTTGGACCATGAACCGTAAATGTGGCTCGTACATTGATCTTTAAGTTCCCAACTTTTGCATTTTTTGTACTTTTATAGTTTCTAACTTGTGAGGCCTTACAATATCTTCCATTTGGAAACATTCATCCTCGGATGTGCTAAATGTAAGCTTTAAAGGAGTAGAAAAAATCTCGCAACCCCGCATAGATGCAAAGTACAACTTAAACATGTTTTTCATAAAACAAATTCAAACTCATACTCTAAATATCATTCAAATGCAATCTCATAAGCATGTAAATATGCATAAATGATGTGAAAACTGAAATGCAAAGAATTTGAGGGCTTTGGGCAAAAATAACTTAATGCCTTAGGCTTGAATTGAGTGAAAGAGAAGAGGGTATCATTTCAATATATCCACTTTCACTTTCCATTTGCACTTTCACCTTGTTGATTCCAACAAAAGACTTTGATAAATGTGACTCCTTTGTTCCTCAATTTATTCACTTGTCGGTCTAGAATATCAACCCTAACCTCTTCATAGATTAAATTTTCTTCCACAATCGTGTCTAACTTTGGATCTCCAAAAAACTTCCTAAACATCAATAAATGAAACACCGATACACCATACTCATCTTGAATGACAACTCTAATTCATAAGCCACCTTACAAACTCTCGTAACAATTGTTTAAGTCCCTACATACATAGGACTTACTTCTCTCTCTTACCAAAATGCACCACACATTTCATAGGAAAAATTTTCAAATTGACTCAAACATCAATAGTGAACTCAAGGTCCTTTCTTCTAATATTGGAGTATGAATTTTGGAGACTTTGATCCATATTAAAATTCTCCCTTATGAGATTCACTTTCTCCATAGCATCCATGCCCAAGTCGGTCCTATCAAGGCCATTCACTAACACCAAAGACCTATATCTCTTCCCATACAAAGATTCGAATATTGTAATCTCTATGCTTGAGTGATAGCATTTGTTATAGGTGTACTCAAAATGTGGTAGGTGCTCATACCAATTTCCTGTGAACTCTAATACCCAAGCCCTCAGCATTTCTTCAAGTGTTTAAATTATATCAGCTTGCCAATCAGTTTGAGGATACAAAGCAGTAATCAACTTTACCTTGGTACTGAGACCCATTTGATATGATTTCCAAAAGTGAGTATAACACACCCCAGTTTAGGAGCCTTGGTATAGAGAAATTGGCCTACAAAATGACCTGAAGTCTGGTTACGAGATGACTTACGACCCATAGGTTCCATTCTTAAAAATAGAACTTCAGGAAGGGGAACAAATTTCCAAGTGTAGGGTAACACATTGGCCAAGTGAAGGCCCATAGATGGTTTCATGAGTGGGGCCCAAAACATGAAGGGAATTTGAAGAACTATAATGGATGACCTATGA
>JAOTQJ010180032.1:12919-23378 GCA_025642045.1 Solanum sejunctum
GAAGGCCCATAGATGGTTTCATGAGTGGGGCCCAAAACATGAAGGGAATTTGAAGAACTATAATGGATGACCTATGACTTATGAAATGGCCTGTAAAATAAGATACGACCCATAATATTTCCGTGGAATTAGGCTAAGAATAAGGTGAAAAATGACTAAGTATGGAAGGATTTCACGAGTCCAACATGACCAATCATATGACCCATAACATATGTCTGTGGTTTTGAGTCCAGCAAAGTCAGTTTTCAAAAATTGCAAATGAGTTATAAAATAAAGGGACTTATGGCTCGTTGATCAACTTATAGCCCATAATCGGGGGCTCATAGGTCAATTTTGATAGTTATAATAAGGGATAGTTTTATCATTTTCGTGCTTTTTATTCCTAAACTATGTCATATTGGGGATTGGAAAAGAAACCTATATCAGCCTTTATGCCCTAGAATCACCCCTCATTCTCTTATTCTTTCAATTCCAAATTCCTAAGGCAAAAAGCTCTCAAGAATCAGGCTAGGTTCCAAGGTTTCTTCCTCAGAGGCTTCAATTTCATTTCTCTCTAATTCCCCAAGGTGTGTGAGTTGATTTATAGGTATCCCTCCACCTATAAAGTTCTTTATTAAGTATTTTACTGTATCTTTAAGTTCCTCAAGTTAATGTACATGCTTATGATGATCTCATAATATTTCTTTTATTAATGATACTTATGAAGTTCAACTACTATTCTTTTATACATATATGCACATTTGACTAATGACGATGATTCAATAATGGTTTTCAATGTGATTAAGGTTGGGCATTTATGATGTTCCTTTAAAAGAGAAAATTTCTCATGATTTGTGTGATTTATGATTATTTCATGATAAAAGCTAAGCCCACCTTGTTTTCAAGTAAAGCTTTTTATTATTTATGATTATGATCAGGGCATTAATAAAGAACTTCAAAGTTATGTTACCAAACATACGAGTATGATGAAGTTTTGAGTTACTCTTATTGATCGCTACTTATGATTCTAAAATATATTATAAAGATTCCGTGAGATAACTAGAGATTGGGACTTATCCTATTAGTTGAGGCATGAACCTTGAAGCTAAATCTTAATATCCGTAACTCTGTGCCACCATAGAAACCTTATAGGCTAGGCAAGTGGATCCACAAAGGCCCAAATACTATGAATGATCCAATCACAAAGTTACTAAGTTTTGGATATCTACCTTGGCAAGTTTATTCTCCTTTTCTCAATGGAAGGAGTTCATAGGCCTTTTACCAATGGAAGGAATTCATTAGATTTCATGTAGCTCACATGGTCTTATTGTCGGTTATAGTCTATTCCCACAAGCTTTATGATCTTATGTTATGTTTTCATTTTATGTGATTTTTTATGCATTATCTCATATTTGAGTCATATTATTATGCATGCTTAAACTTACTTTATCTATCTTTTATCATATGTATACTATATGTTATGTTTAATAATGATGGTATTACAATTTCCTCCATGCATTGCATCTTACATACTTAGTACATTCCAACACACTAATGCATATTTTTCTTGCATGATTTAACCTTATAGGGCAGACACTCCTCCACCGGCTCTGGCTAGTACTTAGTATTGAAGACTAGCTTTACTATTTGTAGCGAGCCCTTAGTTCGAAACTCCTTCGTTTTTTCATCTATCTTGTATCTTTGCTTTGTTTTAAAACAATGTATTTGTTGACCTTCTGAGGTGTTTACTTTCTACGTTGTATTGTTTTAGACTTCTTTTTATTTGATGGAGATCAACCTATACCGGTCTCATTCGATTATGATTTAGTTAGTGTGTATACGGACAAACAAGATAATTATAGTATTTCCACTGCTTTTTAATATTGCTTCTTTATCAAATTGTCCATTAGTCCCTTTTCCCTCATGTTTTTTGCAAAACATTTTTCTTAATGCCTATGAATGAATGCTTAATATGCTTGAGATAGCTTGGATGAGGTGCCTTCGGATATTTCATTCATCTTGTGATGACTAGGCCCCTAGGTTGGGTTATTACAAACTTGGTATCAAAGCATGAGGGTTTAATTTGTTTTTTGAATATCCATTAATACCACGTAGTATAGAGTCTCATTCAAGGTTGTGAAGTGCGCTATTATCTTGAGTTAGAGCCTATGAGATAGTTTAGTAAAGTCTTCCCTTCTTTTTAATTCATGTCATGCCTTAGAGTTGAATAATGTATTTTGCTAGCTAATGATGGGCTTTTGCTTGTTTCTAGATCATACTGCTATGAAAAGCTCCCTATCAATGAGGTACTCCAAAACAATAAGTTCCTCCACTCCAACAAGATGACAGAGTGTCTCATGCTGAGTCTAGAGTTGTGTTTACCCTACTGGCCTAAGCATTGGCCAATCTGGCCAATCGAGAGCTAGAAGTACCTTCTCAAGTGCTTTCTCCAACTACTAAAGTATGAGATTTTATGCAGATGAACCTGCTGGAGTCGATGGGTCAAAGACCGATGAGGACCCAATTAAATTCATAGAGGAGGCCTACTGGGTGGTTATGGTAATGGGTATTTCATCAGAAAAAAAGGCAGAGTTGGTGGCCTATTAGATCAAGGGAGTCACCAAGATTAGGTATGAACAATAGGCCGACAAGAGAGATCAAGGAGTAGGTCCTATTGGTTGGGAGGAATTTAAATGTGCTTTTTTGGATAGGTTCTTCCATATTGAACTTAGGAAGGCAAAGGTCTAAGAATTCACCAACTTGAAGCAAGAGGCCATGAGAATGAGGCAGTATGCCTTCAAATTCACCAAATTATCAAAGTATGGTCCATTTATGATCGTAAATCCAAGGGCTCGCATGGGAAAATTTATTTTAGGTGTCTTTGGGTTGGTCTCCAAGGAGTGAAAGATGGCCATGTTGGTAAAGGAGATGACATTTGTCACTTGATGATATATGCAGAATAAATTAAAGAGCATAAGCTTTGTCAAAGAGCAAGGAAGTCTATGAGGGCTCGAGGTAAAGGTGGGAGTTACTCTCACCAGAGGGGTGGTGGCCATAATTTTCAAGGTGGCCAAAAGCATAGTGGGCAAGGATCCACCAACACTCCTCCTCCTAAAAGGACAAAGGGGTGGCTCCCAAACTCCAAATTCCAAATTGCCTTAAGTGCAAGAAGCCTCACAAGGGAGACTGCCTAGTCGGGTCAAACGCTTGCTTCACTTGGGGGAAGTCCGACCACCATACTAAGGATTGCAGGAGCGGAATCACAAGTCCTCAAGGCCAAATGGATCAAGTCCAAGATGCCCAAAGGACCAACTAGTTCTATGCTCTTTATGGTTGCCAAGAGTTTGAAGAAGCTTCGGATGTGGTTATTGGTATGTTAAGAGTTTTTTATTATTATGCATATGCACTTTTAGATCCGTGAGAGAATTTGTCTTTTGTAACCCCATTCTTATAATAGTTTCATACATGTCCCAAATTCCTCCATTACCCTATGAGGTGAATAACCCCTTAGGTAAGCCTATCATAGCCTACAGAGTCTATAAAAGTTGTCCCATTTCTATCTTGCATAAAGTGATTCTATGTGGCTTAGTTGAGCTTTCCATGGCAGATTTTGATGTGATTCTTGGGATGGATTAGTTGCATGCTTCTTATGTTACAATTAACTACAGAACCTGTAGTGTTAAATTCCAATTTCCTAATGAGCCAGTTCTTTAATGGGAGGTAGCAACTTTTCATGTAAAGGTTGATTCATTTCTTTTGTAAAGGTCTGCAAAATGATTTCCAAGGGATGCATCTACCACGTGGTGAGGGTCAAAGATATTTCTTCCAGAATTCCTTCTTTTGAGTTGGTCCCTATTGTAAGTAAGTTACCTAATATCTTCCCATATGAGTTACCGGGTGTTCCTTGCAAAAGGGAGATAGACTTCGATATAGACATCTTACCCGATACTCATAACATCTCAATTCCTTCATATAGAATGGCTCCCATAAAATTGAAAAAGTTGAAGGAGCAACTAAAGGATTTGATTGAAAAGGGTTTCATTAGACCTAGTTGGTCTTCATGGGGTGCCCCAGTACTATTTGTAAGGAAGGACGGGTCACTCTGCATATGCATTGACTATCGACAACTCAATAAGGTTATCATCAAGAATAAGTATCCTCTTCCGAGGATAGATGATTTATTTTATCAACTACAAAGGAATACTTATTTCTCCAAAATTGATTTGATATTCGATTATCACTAGCTGAGGGTGAGAGAAGCTGACATCCCTAAGATGGCTTTCCAAACTAGGTATGGTAATTTTGAGTTTGTTATGATGTCATTTAGCCTCATTAATATACCAGCGATACTCATGGACCTTATGAATAGGGTGTTCAAGTCTTACCTTGACATATTCAGTGTGGTGTTTATTGATGACATCCTTATCTACTCCCGAGGTAAGCAATAGCACATGGAGAACATAAAGGTAGTATTACAAATCCTGAGGGAACAAAAGCTTTATGCAAAGTTTGATAAGCTTTAGTTTTGGCAAGATGAGGTTGCCTTCCTTGGGTATATGGTATCTGGAGAGGGCATCAAAGTTGATCCAATGAAGACATAGGTAGTAAACTAGCCAATACCATTGACTCCTAGCGATACAAGGAGTTTCTTAGGTCTAGTCGGTTACTATAGAAGGTTTGTGCAACACTTCTCCACTATTTCGTCTCCATTTACGAAGTTAACTCAAAAGAGGGATAAGTTTGTGTGGACTGATGAATACGAGAGGAGTTTCCAAACTTTAAAAGGATCAATTGACTTTAGCCCATATATTGAGATAGCTAGAAGAGAATGAAGGGTTTGTCATGTATTGTGATGCATCAAGGATTGGTTGGGTTGTGCATTTATGCAAAATGTTAAAGGTATTGCCTATACTTCAAGAAAGTTGAAAGTGCATAAGAAAAATTACCCAACTTATGATCTTGTGCTTGGAGCGATGGTTTTGCAATATTACTTGTATGGAGTTCATGGGGATATTTTCACCGACCACAAAAGTCTTCAACATGTGGTCACCCTAATGGATCTAAACTTAAGGCAATAAAGGTGGTTAAACCTACTCAAAGATTATGATATGAATATAAAGTACCACCTCGAAAAGGTCAATGTGGTAGATGATGCCCTTAACAGAAGTTCCATTGGTAGTGTCTCTCATATTGAAGATGATGGAAAAAAGAAGTTAGCCAAAGATTTTCATAGGTTGGCGAGACCAGGAGTGAAATTGAGTGAGTCCGAAAGTAATGGTGCAATATTTCTTCATAGTTCCACCTCTTCTTTGATTGATGAGGTTAAGTCCAAGCAAGATCTTGATCCTACCTTGGTTGAGTTGAAAAACTTAGTAAAGATGGAAAGGTGGAAGTCTTCTCACAAGGAAAGATGGTGTACTCCAATATCAAGGGAGGTTGTGTGTGCCCAATGATGGTGAGTTGAAGAATTTGATCATACAAGAAGCTCATAATGCTTCATATTTCATTCATCTCGACACTACCAAGATGTATAGAGATTTGAGGGAGATTTATTGGTGGAATAAAATGAAGAAGCACATTGCTCAATTTGTGTCCGAGTGTGCCAATTACTAACAAATCAAAGTCAAAAACCAAAGGTTGGGTAGATTAGAACAAGATATTCATATTCCTATTTGAAAGAAAGAAGAGATTAACATGGACGTCATAGTTGGGTTGCCAAAGACCAAAAAGCATTTTGACTCCATATGGGTGATAGTTGACCGTATGACAAAGTCAGCTCATTTTCTATTGTTCAAGACTATATTCAGTGCAAAAGACTATGCCTACTTATATATCCAAGAGTTGGTGAGGTTGCATGGGATTCTATTGTCCATCATATCAAATCATGGAGTTTAATTCACTTCTCACTTTTGAAAGTCTTTTCAAAGAGGACTTGGCACTAGGCTAAAGTTGAGTACAACTTTTCATTCCCAAATTGATGGGCGAGCCAATAATACTATTCAAACATTGGAAGACATATTGAGAGCTTGTATGTCGAAATTTAAGGGGAGTTGCCATGAACGTTTGCCACTTATCAAGTTTGCCTACAATAATAGCTTCCATACAAGCATTGAGATAGCATCATTTGAAGCATTGTATAGTAGACGATGTAGATCGCTTATTGGGTTGTTCTAAGTTAGTGATATGACATTAATAGGATTGGACTTGGTGTCAATACTATGGAGAAAATCAAAAGTATAAGAAAAAAAATTTAAAACAGCCAAAGATGACAAAAGTCCTTCTTCAATGTGAGAAAAAGGGAACTTGAGTTCCAAGTTGGTTATTGGGTCTACTTGAAAGTATCTTCTATGAAAAGTGTGCTCTAGTTTAGTAAGAAAGAGAAATTGAGTCCTGTATATATGGATCCTATAAGGTGGTGAGAAGAGTAGGGAAAGTGGCATATGAGCTAGATCCACCCAATGAGTTACATTAGATTCATCCAGTCTTCCATGTGTTGATGTTGAGGAAATTCATAGGTGACCCAAGTTCCATAGTTCCTTTACACGATGTGAACATTGAAGAAAATTTGAGTTATGAAGAGGTATAGGTTGAAATACTAGACTGGTAAGTGAAAAAGCAAGGAATAAGAAAGATTCATCCATCAAAGTGCTTTGGAGAAACCAACAAGTTGAGGGTGCTACATGAAAAGCAGAAACGAATATGCTGAAGTGTATTTCTGTCTATTCCACTCTACTCAGGCCAAACGTATTAAGAAGTTCTTCCAAAAACCACAAACTCCATGCAATTTAGTTTCATGAAGTATGCACTCATTTTGATGTTTAGGATCCTTAAGTACAAAAATGTTGGCCTGAAAAATGAAATGAAGTCTAGTTTACGGGATGACTTACGACCCTTAAGTAAACATACAACCTGTAGGTTCCATTCTTAAACATAGCACTTCAGGAAAGGGGAAATGTTTCTAAGTGTAGGGTAAGCATAGGCCAAGTGATGTCTTGTAGGATATCTTATGACCCATAGATGGTTTGGTGAGTGGGGCCCTAGATAAGAAGGAAATTTGATAATTTTTGAAAGATGACCTAAGAGTTATCATACAACCTGTAAAATAGGATATGACCTGTAAAGGTTCTTTGTGGAATTTGGCCAAGTATAAGGTGAAAAATGGCTAAGTGTGGAAGGACTCTACAAGTCCAACCATGGCTTATAAAGGATCATATGGACCATAATAGGTGTTCATGGTTTTAAGTCCAGCAAAGTCAATTTTCAAGAAATTTTTTATGTGTTATCAGACGAAGGGACTTACCGTCCATGGATCAACTTATGGCCCATATTTAGTGTCACGTCGGTCAATTCCGATAGTTTTAATGAGGGACAATTTTGTCATTTTTATCTTTTCTATTCCTAAACTATGTCATTTTGGGGACGAGAAAGGGAACCTATATCAGCTTTTAAGCCCTAGAAATACCCCTTATTCTATCATTCTTTCAATTCCAAACTCCTAAGGCAAGAAGCTCTCAAGAACAAGGTTAGGGTTTTCAAGGTTTCCTCCTTAAAAGCTTCAATTTTGTCACTCTCTAGTTCTCCAAGGTATGTGAGTTACTTTATGGGTAACCTTCCACCCATAAAGTTCCTTATTAAGTACTTTACCTTTTCTTTAAGTTTCTCAAATTGATATACATGCTTATGATAATTTTATGATATTTATGTTATTAAATGATACTTATGAAGTTCAACTACTATTTTGCTATGCATATACACATATTTGGCTAATGATGATGATTCCATGATTATTTTCAATGTGATTAAGGTTGGGTGTTTCTGATGTTCCTTTAAAAGAGAAATTTTCTAATGACTTATGCGATTTATGATTGTTCCATGATAAAAGATAAGCCCACCTAGTTTTCAGGTAAAGTTTTCTATGATTTATGATTATGATTAGGGAAATAATAAAGAGCTTCAAAGTTATGTTATCAAAGATGTAAGTATTATGACAATTGCCCTAAATGATGCTTAAGAAATATTTTTAATTGTCGAGCTACTCATATTGATTGCTACTTATGGTTCAAAATATGTTTTAAAAATTTCGTGAAATGATTTAGTATCAAGAGGACTAGAGACTGGGACTCATCTCGTTAGTTATGATATGATTCCTTGAAGCTAAATCTCAATGTCCCTAACTACGTGCCACTATTGGAGCCTTATAGGCTAGGATAGTGGACCCATGTAGACCCAAATGTTATGAAATATGCAATTCCAGAGGTACTTAGTTTTGGATATCTTCCTTGGCAAATAGATTCCCCTTTTCCTAATAGAAGAAGTGCATTAGCCTTTTTTCAATAGAAGGAGTTCATTGGATTCCATTTAATAGCTCAAATGGTCATATTGTCAGTTATGGTGTATTCCCACAACTTAATGATGTTATGTTTTGTTTTCATTTTATGTGGTTTCTTATGCATTATCTCATATTGATCTTGATTCATATTCTTTGTGCATGATTAAGCTTACTTTATCTATCTTTTATCATATGTATACTATATGTTATGTTTAATAATGATGGCATTACAATTTCCTCCATGCATTGCATCCCACATACTTAGTACATTCCAACGTAGTAATGCATATGTTGCCTGCATAATTTAACCATATAGAGACAGACACTCCTCCACAGGCTTGTGGCTAATACTCAGCATTCAAGACTAGTTTTACTATTCATGGTGAGCCCTTAGTTCGGGGCTCCTTCACTTTTTCATCCTATCCTGTATCTTTGCTTTGTTTTAAATAATGTATCTGTAGACCTTCTGAGGCATTTACTTTCTATGTTGCACTGTTTTAGACTTCTTTCTATTTGATAGAGCTCGACCTATACCAGTCCCACCCACTTATGATATAGTTAGTATGTATATAGACAAATAAGATGATTGTATTATTTTCTCTAATTTTTAATGTTGCTTCATTGTTATATTGGCCCTTAGTCCCTTTTTCCCTTACTTTTTTCTCAGAGAGTTTTACTTAATGCCTATGAATGTTTAAGATGCTTGAGATGACTTAGGTGAGGTGCCTTTAGGTTTTCACGACCCAAACTTAGGGCCTAGACATGGCATGGCGCAAGGGGAACCCGAAGGGACCCCAAGAAAGCCTCATAAAGCATCATTACACATCCTTAGTTGCGAAAGCAATAAATCAAGCATCAAAGATAAAAAAAATGGAGAAAATGGGGCTAAGGGAAAAGATTGCACAATATCATGGTCAAAAGACAAGAGTTAAACTCATATCATAGATACTTAGCATGTCCAACAAAAACCTCTAATCCATAGACAAGAGTGAGGGCCAAGACAAAGTGACAGGGCTCACCCTCATAGTCAAAATAAGCAATAAAGATGAATGTCTCAATATATAATAGAAGAAACATAGACTAGGTCCCCGAAGTGGAGGACTCATCAACTAGCTTAAATAGTACTAAACTAGCCATGTGGGGGAGGATGATCAACTTAGGCACTGGTTCCTACATGGTGACATTATGTAGGCATAGCGTATGCGTTAGTACATTTGAATGTACTAAGTATGTAGGATGCAATGCAACAATAGATAGGCATAGGCATCATAATCAAAATGCATAATATTAAGCAATAGGTATAATATACAATATGATATGTATGATCAATAAGTAACTCATGCTCATATAGAAAATCATATGTGTAGAAGAGACCAAGCTAGTTTTTCAAGGTATAAACCCCTCACATGGTTAATGGTAATCACACCTTACCAACATGGTGACAAAGTATAAACTCCTCACATGGTTGATGAGTATAAACCCCCAACATGGTTACTCAGGCTCTTATCCTCTCCCCCCCGGCCCGATCGAGTATGGTCTAATACAACACTTTATAAAGATTATATCATATACATAAGCTCATTTTATCATCATAACATCATTCATATCATATCTCATACTTTTGGCCTTTAGTTCCTCAATAAACCATATCCAGACATTTTATCAAATACTTTAAGGGTGTATAATGCTAGTATAAAATCATAAAATATAGGAATGAAGTCATGCAAGAAAAATTCATTGTAAAAATATCAATCAACACCTTGCAACACCCTCAAGATATATACATCAAAACCCTACAATTGATCAAAGATTTATAGATCAAAACATAGCAAAATAGTCACAACTTTACATAGCTTTAACATAGTGTGTAGTGAATTTCATAATAATCAAGACCTATTTGTAAATCAACTTTAAATCATGCAATTTATGTAAAAGAAGGCTTGGATATCATGGGTGAAAGGAATCTATGAAGAAAACCCACATACCTTGGCTTAGAGATGAACTTTGGTGAAGATTGGAGATGGAGACTTGATGTTTGAAGAAGAACCTTGAATGAGAACCTTAGCTTGGTATGAGGGTTTGGAACTTAAGTTTGGGGAGTGAAAATAGGAATAAGTGTTTGAGTGAGTAATAGAAAATGTTTTGGATGAT
>JAOTQJ010180042.1:0-23376 GCA_025642045.1 Solanum sejunctum
CAAGAGGCTTGGAATATGACCAAAAAGAACAGGGAATTGAACTTCAAAGGTGGGTTCCCTTCTCTGGAGTTGAAAGCTGGGAAGGCCCATCCATATACATATATATATATATATATATATATATATATATATATATATATACATGCTTTCAAGAGATAATAGTCGTTTCCAAAACCATTTCAATGCATTCTTAGGCTTAAAGGCCAAAACATAGTCCATAGTCATAATACTCAAGCATAGGAATAGTTCATTCATATACAAGATAGTGCAAGCACACAAAATTCTCAAGAGCCATAACTATAGACATGTATGTGATCACATTCTTGTCATAACCCATATCTTATCAAAATATATCATAAAACATAATTGGCCTTAACCCATTTCATAATTTCAATAAATTCTCATGAACATGAATGCATATGCTATGAATAATGTGACAATGACATGGTAATTGACGTTCAATCTAAAATCAATAGCATAACATGAAATTGGAGTAAATTCATAATTAAATCCACATTTAAAATCATGTATAAACCACCCATGCTCAAACAAGCTTTCAAAAGGGACATACATAATCATAGATTATTTAAATTGAAGAAATTCAATATTTCAAAGCTTAAATCATCTTAAAATAAATAGATAGACATAACCCATTCATTATTGAAATTTAAGGAATTATAATATTTAAACCCCAAATTAAAGTAAGCAAAATTCATGTAGAATTCTTGAAAATAATTTGGCTCTCCTTGATTGGAAGTAACCAAGGATCAAAACTAACCTACCTTCACCAAAATGGAGAAAACCCCAAAGAATTTGAAGAACAATTGAGTTCCTTGGCTCCCAAATTGAATATTCACAGAAATTCCTCGGAGAGTTGTTCTTAGAGATTTCAAAATGTGAGGAATGAGTTTTTGAATGTTTGAAGTTTGTTTTAGGTCTTTAGATGACCATGGAATAGCATAAGAATCCCCAAAAGACCAATAGAAATAACTAGATTTATGGAAATGCCATTAATGAATCAGAGGAAAAGCTTTCCCCGAACTACTACTCTAGAGGCCACACGGCCCATGTGACACTCTACAGTAACCCACACTTGGGCGAAATTTGGAAAATTGGAGCCAAGACCCAACTCTTAGGATTTTTCACAAACACGCATCACACGGACGACTACACGGCCCATGTGGAGTCATATGGTCCGTGTGACATGGCCATTTACCAGTACTTAGAAAATTTTAAAAACATTTATGAGATGAGAATTTCATACTTAGAATATTTTCCACCCCGGAAGCCCTATGGAGAGCCTCATAGCTCGTGAGATACCACAAAACTTGTGAAAAGGGTCGTGTGATCACACTTGGTCCCAAAACTGTGAGATTTCCAACCAAGGCCACCACACAGCATCACTACATGATCCGTGAAGGTGCAAGTGTGACGTGCCTTGGCTAAATTCTTTAAGTTTAAGGTTCCACCCAACTTTTTAAGATAAGTGTCACCTCATTAGAGGCCACAAAGTCCGTATGACCTTGCACAAGCTATGTATCCTCCCCTAGAGTGACACCATGGTCAAAAAACTCCCGAAATTGAGATTTTTAAGCTTCAAAGAAGTCATACAATAACTAGGTCGTTACACCAATGTTGCCTCCCATATGTTTTCTTTTGATTTTTAATACTTCCATTTCTTTGATACCTAGGTGAGATTATCTATCCCTAGCAACTTTATCAACCTGTTCTTCTTCATCAACCAAATCAGCTCACTTAGGACCACTCATCTCTCTCTGTTTTACTTGTGAAATAATCACATCATTATTGGTAGATAGTAAGTGATGTTGTTCAAATTCAACTCGAGGTTTAGTAGATAATTCCAAATATTTGGAATAAAACACCCCAAAAAGTGTCCAAAAATGTGCCTCGAAAGTGCTGGAAATCATAATTTCCTTATATCTCAAAATCCATGTGTGATATCAAAATTTTGACTTAATAATCTTGTTAAGGGGTTCAAATTGAGTAGATAATGGATCTAAACCCAATTTTAGAGAAAATAAATCACAATTTAATCTTTCCAAAAATTAAATTCCAGTGAGTGGTGCGCGTCATTGGCACGATGCGCCACAGTGTTATTTCTTGGCAGGTTTGTTGAGTTCGGTCCAAGGTTTTTGGGTCTTGGGGCCTAGCCTTCCCATGCGTGAAAATACCTATACTTAGCCTTATTTCACCCTCACATCATCTAAGACATTCCCAAATACTCTCTCAAACATTTAAAAAATATTTTATCTCCAATTTCAAGTCTCAAAGACTCATCGGATCTTAAGGTTCTCATTCAAGCTTTAAGTCTCCATCTTCAATCTTCTTCAATGATTTTCCAAAGTCAAGGTATGTAGGTTTCTTTCATGGGTTCCTTTAACCCATGATACCCAAGCTTTCTTTTACCTAAAATTGCATGATTTAAATTTGATTTACTCATAGGTCTTACATATTATGAATTTCACTGCACACTATGTTGGGGTTTCATGAAAATATATCTGTTTTAGCAAGTTTTGAGCTATGAATCTAGATCTATTGTGAGATTTGATGAAGCGTTTCGATGTATATTGCTTGAGGGTGTTACCAATTATGTATTGATAGTTGTACATTGAATTTCCTTGCATGATTTTACTCTTGATTACATAGTTTTATATTAGCACTACACACCTGCCAAGTGTTTGATAAAATGTCTAAATTATGATTTCTTGAGGAATTGAAGGTTCAATACATGTCTTATGAGTTGAACGACTATATGATGATAAAATGATTATATGTATATGGTTTTCTTCTATAAAGTGTTAGAATGTGACCATTCGCTACTTGCGGGATGCGCGTCGGGTTATCATGTCAAGGGGTTTGTACCTTGATAACCATGTCGGGGGTTTGTACCTTGGTCACCAAGGGTGGTAGGTTGTAATAATCCACCAACCATGTTAGAGTATTTGTACCTTGATAACCATGTCGACGGTTTTGTACCTTAGTTACCAAGGGTGGTATGCTGGATGATCCATCAACTAATTGATGGGGTTGGTACCTCAATCACTAAGGATGATAGGGTGGGACAATCCACCAATATGATAGTAGTCTCTTCTTGCATATATATTATATTCTATATAAGCATAATTTACTTCATAGCATCTCACACGCATGTCATATTGTTAAATGCTACTCATTGTCTATGCTTATACATTTCATCTATGTTCTTATCTCTTATTGCATTGCACCCTACATACTTAGTACATTCAAATGTACTAACATATACTCTATGCCTACATGATATCACCATATAGGAACCGGAGCCCCACTTGATCCTCCTCCTCTACGTGGCTAGTACGACTTCTCCTAAGCTCTTTGGTGAGTCCTCTATTTTAGGGATGATGTTTATGATCTCATACTATATTTCAATACTATCTTCTTTTATGTATATGTTGACTATGAAGGTAAGCCTAATAACTTGTCTTGGCTCCCGCTAAGTATCTAAGTTTTAGAGGTATTGTTGGACATGCTTTGTTTTATGCTATGAGCTTTGACTCTCTCTTGACTCTTGATGTTTATAATATGAAAGTTATCCCTTATCCCTATTGTCCCTATTTACTTTCTCTTATTATATTTTATTACTTCCGCGACCAAGGATGTACAATGATATGTTAAGAGACTCGCTTGGGGTCCCTTTGGGTTCCCATACGCGTGTCACGTCTAGTACCTAAGCTTGGGTCATGACAAACTTGGTATCAGAACACTAGGTTGTTAGATCCTTGGGGTCCAGCACACCGCATCAATTACAATCCTATTCATGGTTGTGAAGCGTGCCATGACTATGAATTAGAGGATGTGAGGCCTTCTAGGAAATGTTTTACTTCTTCATGATCTATGTCATAGGATAGAGTTAGGTCTTTAGGACTTATTACTACTCCCTAACCGTTATATTTCAGTGTATGTCTCAAGCTACACAGGACAGTGATATGATGAATGTGGAGATTCGCAATGCTCTATGGGTATTGGCCAAGGCGGCAACAAAATGGGCAACTTACCTCAATCAACAAGTGAGTGCTCCCAAGACTTCAATTGGTAAGGGGAAAGGTAGTGAGGCCAAGAGGGCACATATTGAAGGAAGGTTCTAAAGTCTCAAAGATAGAGGTTGATGCTATGTGTCCAACATGTGGTAGGGTTCATAGGGACCCTGTTTCAAGGGTACTAATGTATGTTTCAGTTGTGGTGAAGTGGGACAAAGAGAAAGGGTTGCCCTCATAGTCGCAATAAGGGTAAAGGAGATGATGATAGGATGGTAATTCCAAGTATCAAAGGTGTGGTAAGTACCATGGTGGCCCATGCTTGAGGAAGACCAATGCTAGTTATAGATGTGGTAAAGTGGGTCACAAGCTAGTCGATTGTCCATATGCTCGAAGGAGACATAACGATGGTCGATCTTCAGATCAAGGTGGTCATGTTGATCAAGGGGATCAAGGAGGGGATGAGGTACCTAATGTTGCTACTTGTATGTTGAAATTTCCTTTGACTTTGATGTGCATATGTTGATGGGCCTAGGTGCCACTATATCTTTCATTATTCTTTTGGTGCAAGTAGGTTCCATGTGTGTCCTGAACTCTTTTTGGTGTTTATCTCATTGGTGAGCATATTCTTGTTTGAAAGTTCATAGGTGTTGTTTCTTATTCATATTGCATTAGGTCTTGCCTTATGACTTGTTGGATTTATTGTGTGAACTTTAATGTTATGCTTGTGGTGGATTAGTTGCATACATATTGTGTCCCCATTGAATGAAGGGCACGTAGAGTTAAATTCTAACTCCCTAATAAACCCATCCTTAAGTGGGGACTTGTAAGATGGATGCAAAGGGGTAGGTCTATTTCTTGTCTTAAGGTATAATTGATTTCTAAGGGTTGCATTTATCATTTTGTAAGAGTTCGAGTGCGCTGAACCTAAGTTAGTTCTATTGAGGTGATTTCGATGATCAATGGGTTACTGAGATCTTTTCCTAGACTTTTAATTTAGGGTAGTGCCTTTTAGTTTAATTTATGCCCCGGTTATGTATATGGGTCTCATGAATGAGGTCTTTAGTCCCTATCTTGTTATGTTTGTGGTGTCAGAGAATGGTATTAAGGTTGATCCTAAGGAGATGAATGTGATTAGAAACCTACATAGACCATTAACTCCCTCGGACCTTAGAAGTTTCTAGAGCTTAGCGGGTTACTATCGGAGGTTTGTGAATGAATTCTCTTCTTACTTCCCCATGACTAAGTTGACCCAAAAGAAGGCTAAGTTTGTGCATCGACGAGTGTGAAAGGATTTTCCAAGCCTTGAAAACTAAGCTTATCCCCGCTTCTATCTTGTCTTTACTGGATGGGTTGGAAGGGTTGGTTGTTCATTGTGATGCCTCTCGGATTGGTTTTGGTTGTGTGTTGATGCAAGATGGTTAGGTGGAAGCCTATGTTATTAGATAATTGAGATGCATGAGAAGGATTCTCCTATCTATGACCTTGAATTGGTTGTTGTGGTTTTGCTTCAAAATTTTGATGTCATTGTTTATATGGGTTGAGTGTTTATATATTCACCGATCACAGGAGTCTCCAAAATGTGTTCACCCAAAGAATCTTAGCTTGAGACACAAGAGGTGGCTAGGACTTCTTGAGGATTATGATATGAGTGTGCACTATCATCCCAGTAAGGCTAATATTGTGGTTGGTGCTTTCAGTGGGGTGTACCTGGGTAGCTTAGTTCATATTGATGGTGGTAGCATTGAGATGCCTAGGGAGGTCCATCGGTTGGCTAGGTTAAGTGTTAGGTTGGAAGAGGTTGATAACGGTATTGTTGTTATTGTTAATGGTTCTAAATCGTCATTGGTTAAGGAGGCGAAAGCTAAGCAAGATCTTGACCCCACTTTGTTGGAATTGAAGGCATTGGTAAAAGATAGTAAGGTGGAGGTTTTGTCCCAAGGGAGAGATGGTGCCTATAGGTACTAAGGTAGGTTGTGTGTGCCTTGTGTTGATAGCTTGAAGGAAAAGATTCTTGATGAGCTCATAATTATTCCTGTTCTATTCACCCTAGTTGTACCAAGATGTATAAGGACACCGAGGGATGTGCTTTGGTGGGGAGGTATGAAGAAAGGCATTGCTAAATTTGTATCAGGTTGTCATAGTTGCCAACAAGTCAAGGCTGAACATCAAAGGTTGGGTGGCTTAACCCAAGAAGTAGAGACTCCTACTCGAAAGTGGGAGGAAATTTACATGGATTTTGTGGCTAGATCGCCTAATGACTAGAAAGGGGGTTTTGATTCTATTTGGACTGTGGTTGATAGGATGACAAAATCAGGTCAGTTTTTACTAGTTAAAACTACAAAAGAGGCTGAAGATTATGCTAGGTTGTACATTCCTGACTTGGTGAGATTGCATGGGGTTCTTTTGTCCATCATATTGAATTGTGGTGCTCAATTTACTTCATATTTTTAGGGATCCTTTCAAAGGGGTCTTGGTACGAGAGTTAAACTTAGTAAGACCTTTCACCCTCAACGAATGGCCAAGTCGAAGGAACTATCCAAACACTTCAGGATGTGTTTAGGGCTTGTGTATTGGAGCTTAAAAGTAGCTGGGATGATCATCTTCCATGGATTGAGTTGCCTATAACAATAGTTATCATTCTAGCATCGGTATGGCTGCTTTGAGGCTCTCTAAGGTAGATATTGTAGATCACTAGTTAGGTAGTTTGAAGAGGGGGAAATGACTTTGTTGGGTCCGAATCTGATTATGGAGGACATAGAGAAGCTGAGGTTGATTAGGGAAAGGATGAAGTAGCACTAAGTCATCAAAAGTCCTATGCCGATGAGAAGAGAAAGGATCTTGGATTTAAAGTTGGTGACTAGGGCTATATGAAGGTTTCGCTCATGAAAGGTATGGTTTTCTTGGTAAAGAGGGAATTGAGTTCACACTTCTTGAGTCCTTATAGAGTGTAAAGAAAGATTAGTGAGGTTGAATATGAATGGGAAGCGCCTTTGGATGAGGATATGGTTCATCCAGTTCTTCATATTTCTAGGATTGAGGTATGTTGGTGATTCATCTGTTATAGGACTCTTGAGGTTGTGGACATTGTGGAGGATCAGTTGACTTATAAGGAGGTCTAGTGCAGAAGTAGGGTGGATATGAGTAAAGGTTGATTTGTGAGGGTGTAATGTTTGTCAAGGTCCATTGGAAGGATTGTCAAGTTGAGAGTATCTTTTGGGGAGCAGGAGCGGGCATAGAAGGCAATATCTGTACCTCTTCCATTCTATTCAAGTTTATGATAACACATCAAGTCCTTTTATATTTCCAAGTCTTATGTTTCAGCCCCAAGTCATTGCATGCATTCATGTTTACGTTGATAAGTTCATGATGATTTTTACACTTATGTTGAGATTTTTGATATGATGTTTAAGTTCATTGTTGTATCTTTATGTGGATTGAAATTTTCATGTTTTTGTCTCTTATATACATTTCTTTGACATTTGGGGAATAATGTTCCCAAGGGGAAGATATTGAAACAACCCCAAAAAAGTGCCCAAAAATATGCCTTGGAAGTGCCCGAAATCATAATTTACTTATATCTCAAAATCCATAAGTGATATTGAAAATCCGATTTAGTATTCTTGTTTAGGGGGTCAATTGAGTAAAAAATTGATCTAACCCCAATTTTAGAGCAAAAGAATCGCAATTTCATTTTTCCAAAAGTCAAATTCTAGTGAGTGGTGCGCTTCATTGGCGTGACGTGCCACAGTGTTATTTCTCACCAATTTTGTTAAGTTCGGTCCAAGGCTTTTGGGTCTTGGGCCCAAGCCTTCCCATGTGTGAAAATACCTATACTTAGCCTTATTTCACCATCATATCATCCAAGATATTTTCAAATACTCTCTTAAATACTTAGACAATATTTCATCTCCAATTTCAAGTCTTAAAAACTCATCCGGATCTTAAGGTTCTAATTCAAGCTTCAGGTCTCCATCTCCAATCTTCTTCAAGGATTCTCCAAAGTCAAGGTATGTGGGTTTCTTTCATGGGTTCCTTTCACTATGATACCCAATCTTTCTTTTACCTAAAATTGCATGATTCAAAGTTGATTTACTCATGAGTCTTACCTATTATGAATTTCACAACACACTATGTTGGTGTTTCATAAAAATATGGTTGTTTTAGCATGTTTTGAGCTATGAATCTAAAATCTATTATGAGATATGACAAAGGGTTTTGATGTATATTGCTTGAGGGTGTTACCAAGTATCTATTAATGGTTGTACATTGAATTTTCTTGCATGATTTCACTCTTCAATTACATGGTTTTACACTAGCACTATATATCAGCCAAGTGTTTGATAAAATATTCGGATTATAATTTCTTGAGGAATTGAAGATTCAATGCATATCTTATGAGTTGAATGATTATATGATGATGAAATGAACGTATGTATATGGTTTTCTTATATATAGTTTTGGAATGTGACCATGCCCTACTCGGCGGTTGCGCAACGGGTAACCATGTCGAGGGGTTTGTACCTTGATAACCATGTTGGGGTATTTGTACCTCGGTCACTAAAGGTGGTAGCGTGCAATGATCCACCAACCATGTCGGGTGTTTGTACCTTGATAACCATGTAGGAGGGTTTGCACCTCAGTCACCAAGGGTGGTAGGGTGTGATGATCCACTAACCAATTGATGTAGTTGGTACCTCAATCACTAAAGGTGGTAGGGTCCGACAATCCACCAATATGATAGTGATCACTTCTTGCACATGTATTGTGTTCTATATAAGCATGATTTACTACATAGCATCTCATATGCAAGTCATATTTTTAAATGCTATTTATTGTCTATGCTTATGCATTTCGACTATGTTCTTATCTCTTGTTGCATTAAATCCTACATCCTTAGTACATTCAAATGTACTAACGCATACTTTATGCCTACATGATGTCACCATGTAGTAACTGGAGCCCCACTTGATCCTCCACCTCCACGTGGCTAATACGACTTCTATCAAGCTCTTTGGTGAGTTCTCCATTTATGGGACGATGTTTATGATCTCATACTATGTTTCAAGACTATCTTCTTTTATGTATATGTTGACTATGAGGGTCAGCCCGGTAGCTTGTTTTAGATCCCGCTAAGTATCTAAGTTTTAGAGGTGTTGTTGGACATGCTTTGTATTATGCTATCAGCTTTGACACTCTCTTGACACTTTTGGTGTGAAAGTTGTTAATTAACTTTTGGTGTTTCTTTTTGGAAATAAAAATTAAATATGTTATTATAAAATTAAACCATTATATAATTGATTATAAATAGTGGAATACATAGTAAAATACCTTTCCTACACTAATTTCTAGACATCCATATTTACTATCTCTTGTTGTATTTTATTACTTCCGCGACCAAGGATGTGTAATGATATGTTAAGAGACTTTCTTGGGGTCTCTTCGAGTTCCCATGCTCCTTGTCACGTCTAGGCCCTAGGCTTTGATCATAACCTGGAAGGACCTCATGAGTTGAGGTGTTCAATTTGACCATTTGTGGATTGATCGCTGGATTTGATTCGATTAACACGGCAGCCTGACTTTCTTGAATAATCTTATCTACTTCAGGATTATAGATCTATAATGTTGGAGTCATAATATTAACATTTTCTTCAATCCACATACTACGTACTCTGGCTATTGGCTTGTTGGCTGATCATAAATAATTATCATAACGACCACAAGCCAAAGTTTGCCCATTCTTGGGATTAAAACCAACCAACTCTATTTCTTTCTTCCCCTTGAGCACTTCAAACGCATGTGTACAAACCATATCCCCATTGAGTGGAACTACTAGTTTAGTTGCTATATGTTTCCTATTTTCAAGGCTTGGAGATTTACTTCGACTTGATTTTTTGGTGCAACTATGTTCCAGTTCCCAGTTGCATTCTCATTACTATTAGAAATTTTAGCTTGCAAATCAATAGCTTACAAAGGTTGCACATCACCACAGAGTTTATCTTTTTATTTAAAGGGATTGATAATTTTATTCAAGATTATTAGTTAAATAAAGGAAAAAAAAGACTAATTTTAAACTTAAATTAGATTACATTAATTTGATATATTAAAATAAAAATAGATATTTAAAAACTATACAGATTAATAATTACTCTATCAATTGTCATGTTTCACGTTTCTAGAATCAATTTGACTAATTTTCAAAGTTAAACGAGATTGGATATTTATAAAAAAAATATCACAAACTACACAGAAGTACTATAAGTGTCAATTTTTTCATATTAATGTCACGCCCTGAGTTCACACCCTAGGTGTGGCTGGCACTCGGAGTCCATCTTTAGTCCCAAGCAAACCACTTGGTCGACTACTTTACTGAGTTGAATATTTAAATAAATATACAATGGCATAGATAATATGTAGGAAATAAATTGTAATAGTCTACACAATCTAACAAGAAGTACCTCAATAACATCCAAAAACAAGACCTGAAACACCTGTCATATAATCCATGGAACCTCTAACAAGAATAGTCTGAAACTACTATCTAGACAGGCTCATGGTAGCTACAACTGAAAAGAGAATACTAGAGAGAAAAAAAACATAAGTAATGACTTCGAGCCTCTGACTGATAAGAGGCCTCACCAAATAGCTTGATGGATTTTTGGTCCTCATTGCAGCGTCTATTAAGGGATTCTATCACGTGCATCTGCATCATAAAATAATGCAAGTCCTAAGGATGTAAGTACGTGGAATGTACGATATGTAAAATGGCAAAAATGCAAACTCTGGGTAAGGCAATATGTTCAAAGTAACTAAAACATATCTCAAAATAAAGTAGCATAAGTAATAAATACAATACATACTGAAAATAGAACATATAACGTCTGTATGTAAAAATTACTTTAACTTGGAGAGTTTATCTAACCGACAACTATCCCTATGAACTTTATGGTGATATAGCATCTTGCCCACGCTACTAGAGCCATCCCATACTTTGCCGGGGTAAGGAACAAAAACTAGAAGAGTGCATTCATCCCAAAACTAGGCCATCTCAGTGGCAAGTGAGGAATTGTACCTTGGTACAACCCTATCCTATGTTGGTTATGTAGTTTATGAATTCAAATTATTATTATCACTCTCACTCAGATCGGTTCTCAATACTGCTCCCAAAATGACTTTTTTAATGCTCATAACTTAAAGAGTAGGAGTTCTCAAAATATTTCTTTGATCTTTTGGGACTTACTCCAACTTAGCCTTTATTTCGTAAACTTTTCTCAACTTGATCCTTTCTTTGACTAATAAAAATGGTATTTTTACAAGTATCTCAAAACAAACTGGGTTGCTCAGTTATCTTGCAAAACACAACATTTTAAATACTTCTTAGACTTAACTTAAACTGTAAACTTTATAAATTTTCATGAAATAGATATAGGGTTCCCATAATTTTAACTATAGCTATAAATCTTGTCTAAATATCTTAAATCCATAAGAAAATTAACAAGATTCATGATCCTTATCAAGAAAATATACATGAACAGTATTTTGATGAATTTTGACCAGTAATAGAGGGAACTTTGATCTCAACTTGTTATTGTTATCTTGAGTGAAAGCTGGTGATTAAAGATTCTAAAATAGTAGTAGAATAAATTTTGGTGAGCCTTACATACCTGAAGAATCAACTTCTTGGAATAATTGGGGAGAATTCTTGAAAGCCCTAAGTTTGCCTTAGAGTATACACTTGTGTTCTTGGAAGCTTTCTCTAACATTAATGAGGTGAAATAGTATGTTTTAAGAATTAATTGGGTGAAAACCATCATACTTTAGGCTTAAGAAGGGTGTGAAATGTCATAACTACACTTTCTTAGAAATAAAAAAAGAAATTTCACCTCGAATACCATGTCACCGTCATGTCTGGGAAAGAACATGTGTATTTTTCTAAATTCTCAGAATGCATCATTTTTTAGGAGACGAAAGAAAATCACCAAGTGTAAGTCCATGTCCCAGGCAGGTCACGTACTCAGACTGGTTCGATTTTAATTAAGATAAGTTTTATTTTGACTCGATTGCTCTAAAATCAGATTAAGACCATTTTTCCACTCAATTTTTTACTGATCACAAATCTAGTCTTGAATTCGGAAAAAAAAACATGGGAAGACATGTTATGCGCATGTTTTCTTTTTAGGGTTATTTTGGTGATTTCACCAGATGTCACAATATCTCCCCCTTGGGATCATTCGTCCTCGAATGACAACAATATGAGGAGTTACTTCAATATGTATAAGATTACTTAAATTAATCAAACATAAATCTTTGAGATCAATCACAAAAATTTACCTTCAAGATTCTCATTGAGGCCTACAAACAAGTATGGATATTTGGCCTTCATATCTTCCTCTGCTGCCTATATGTCTTCCTCAATGAATTGGTTTCTCCATAACACTTTTACCAAAGCAATCTCCTTGATCCTCAATTTCCAGACTGTCGGTCTAGTATCTGCACTAGCACCTCTTCATATGTCAAACTGTCTTTGAATCAAATACTCTAGAGAGGTACAACAAACATGGGATCTCCCAAACACTTCTTAAGCATAGAAATGTGGAATACTGGGTGAATAGTTGCTAACTCTCATGGCAATTCCAATTCATATGCCACATTACCAACACTCTTAACAATATGGTATAGGCCAATATATCGTGGACTAAGCTTTCCCTTTTTCCTGAATCTTATAGCTCCCTTCATCGGTGACACCTTTAGGTACATCCAATCACCAACCTCAAATTCCAATTCCCTCCTCCTAACATCAATGTAAGACTTTTATCAAATTTGGGTTGTTTTTAGTCTTTTATGGATAACCTTCACCTTCTGTATAGCCTGATGGACTAAATCAGGTCCTATCAATCCTATCTCACCAACTTTAAACCACCTAATAGGTGATCAACACCTTCTCCCATAAAGGGCCTCATACGGTGCCATATGTATGCTAGCCTGGAAACTGTTGTTATAGAAAAACTCAATCAAGAGTAAGTGATCATCCCATGTACCTTTAAAGTCTATCACATATTCCCTCAATCTATCCTCAACGGTCTGTATGGTCCGATTTGTTTGCCCGTCTATCTGTGGATAAAAGTTTGTACTAAGATTCACCTTTGTACCAATCCCTTTCTGAAAGGACTTCCAAAATTGTGTTGTGAACTGGGCTCCTCTATTTGAATTAATGGATATAGGAACCCCATGCAACCTAACAATCTCCTTAAGGTAAAGTCTGGCATAGTCCTCAACTGTATTAGTCGTCTTGACAGGTAGAAATTGAGCCGACTTGGTCATTCTATCTACTATCACCTATATCGAATCATATTGTCTATGAGATCGAGGTAAGCCTGTTATGAAGTCTATGTTATCATCTCTTGCTTGCACTCTAAAATTTCAATATTCTAGGCTATTGCAAAGACTTTGATGTTGCACCTTAATGTGCTGGCAATTTGGGCATTTGGACACAAACTCTGGGATGTCCATCTTCATGTCACCCTACCAATAAACCTCCCATAGATCCCTATACATTTTTGTTACACTTGGGTGAATAGAGTATCTGGCATTATGAGCCTCAACAAGGATCCTATCTCTAAGGCTATTAACACTTGGCACATATAACCTGCCTTGGTATCTCAAGACTCCATCTCCCCTTTTGCAAACACTAATGCTTTCTGTTTCTGAATATCTTTTTCAGATGAAGGAAGATAGGATCCGTGTCTTGCTTTTCTTTTACCTCCACCACCAAGTATGACTCTTCCCCATTTTTTATAATGGCACCATTGATGTGCTGTCAAAATACAGTACATTTGATGCCCAAAACAAGGGCTTTTTTGAGTTCTTAATGCGTCTTTTAATGGTTTTATGTGTTTTTATGTGGTTTTTGTAGAAAAGATAGATTGTCATGATTTTAAAGAAAAGTTATAGATTTTTCTGAATCATAGGACATACGAGCTCATGTACGAGTCGTAGCCCAAGCTATGAGTCATAGGGTGTATCATAGCAAGAAATGGAGACCAAAATTCAGAAATCTGTTAAGTGGAGGTCACCCCTATGAGGCCATCTTATGGGTCATAAGTCTCACCACGGCTCATATAGGTGGACTTGTAGCAGGAATCAGTGAGCCAAAATGTTGGACCAGAAATTGAAGGTCAAGACTGCGAGAGGAACATATAAATCATAGCTCAAGCAATGACTTGTACCTATGGGTTGTACAGTTTAGTCCAAGATGCCAAGAACCTGATACATGACCCCGACTATGACTCGTAGGTCACCCTACCAGTCTTACCTGAAAGGTGTACTAGCTGTCAGCAGTCTTTTCTATGTTATTTTTAGGCTTTATTTGTAAACACTATAAATGCATTAAGTTAGGTTTTTATGAGGGGATTCCAAAATTTATAAGATAGGACTTGCCTTTGAATATTCCCTCAAGAATATTTTAGGATTTTAGATTAGTTTATTATTCTCTCTTGGAAAACCCATTTTGGGGATTGCAAATCTTGCTTTGTATTTATTGTTGATCAATCAAGCTTTAGGGTTTGCAAATTGT
Source organism: Solanum sejunctum (assembly GCA_025642045.1). Taxonomy (NCBI): domain Eukaryota; kingdom Viridiplantae; phylum Streptophyta; class Magnoliopsida; order Solanales; family Solanaceae; genus Solanum; species Solanum sejunctum. Next base: position 14,605 of record JAOTQJ010180042.1, read on the forward strand.
GGTGCCTACACTCTTTAGTGTATTTCGTAAAACTTTCACTTATGTATTGTATTTGCATTTTTGCTTGTTTTCCCTTGACATGAGTAGCTAAGAACCCACAACTTAGGGTTGTGGGAATCATGGGTAGTTGACTTGAAATAACCTAGGTTTATTGCATTTTTACGATTGGAGTTTGCATGTATTGTTTATTTCCCTTCATTATGATTATTGTTTGGTGGTGGCCTACACCAATCCCCGTCTACTATTACTAGACCGATCAAGGTAGTGATGAATAGGAAAAGGAAAGTAAATGACAAGATTCGATTGATGTGTTCTCATCTAATCAACCATACTTGACCAAGGGGATGGTGACTGAGACAATTGTTAGTTGGCACGCCATGGTGGCCGACCAACTGCCATGGTGAAATTCGACCTTCACCTTTACAAGAGGGCTAGAAGAAGCTAAGTTACTATCCTGCATGCGAATTTTCAATTGTAGTTATGCTACCTGGGTAATTAAGTCAACGAACCATGGTGAACACAATTCTCAAATTTGTCTCTAAAATTGAGTATTTTCTCGCATCATATTTTAGTGTTTATTTTACTTTGTTTTTGAATCACAACCCCCCTCCCCCAATTTAGAAATTTTAGTTATTTATGCTTGAAATGATTAGTAGTGAATTCTTATAGTCTAGCCCTGTATTCCCTGTGGATTCAACTATAACCTTTAGTTAGGTTAATTGCTGACAGTGATCACTTTCTTATTAGAGCGTGAACATCATCAAAAATTATAGCACCATTGTCGAGGAATATGTCTAGGTTTTGACTTGAATTCACTATTAGTTATTTCTAGTGCTGATTTCTAGAGTCTCATGTGTTTTCTTTTGTTTTTGCTTTTGTTAGTTGATTTTAAGCACAGTTGGTTGGTATTATGATTGAACAAAAGTTCTATATTGCAAATGACTTGTTGGAAACCTTACAGAGGCAAGCCTTATTTTATGGGCAAGAGTCTGAAGACCCCCAAATTCACCTGCAAAATTTTACTCAAACGTTAAGGGGGGGTCTTGGAACAAGACATCCTGCTTTGGAGGCCATAGCTCTTCAAGTTTTCCCTATGACTCTTCGGAGTGAAGCTGCGAAATGGTGGTCAATTCTCCCATCCAATGTTTGTTCTAAATAGGGGAGGTACAGAGAGTCTTCCTCATGAACTTCTATAAAGAGTCCAACAAGCAAAAGCTACAGAACAACATCTGCAATTTCAAAAGGGTGTCAGGAGAACCTTTGGTAGTAGCTTGGGAAATATATAAGTAGTGCTTGGCAATGAATCAAAATCATAGTCTGATTGATGATCAATTAGAGGCTAGTTTCTACCAAGCACTAACCTCCGAGCAACAAGGACATGCTAACACATTGTTTGGAGGGGACTGTTGGGAGTTCCTAGGATGACCATTTAATGAGATAATTGAGCATATGGATAAGCTATCTATTGCCCAAATCTGCCAACCCTTCCAGGGACAAGTCAGACCATCCACGAATGCATTGAAGGGAGCCCCAGGTAAACCCAAAAGCAAGAATGTGTCAAATGGGCCGAGGTTACTGTACCAACATTGCATTACTGATAAGCTGGCAAGGATTTAACATATGCTTGAACAAGTCCTGACAAAAGTCAATGAGCAAGATGATATTGTTTGGGAGATAAAGTTTGATGTTCTCAAAACAAACTACAAAGTGGATCAACAAACCTAGTCAATGCAAAGGCTCGAAGATAGAAGGGAGCATCTTGCAGAGAAACTGGAGGCAGTATAGGAAGGGCAAAGGAGGAATAGCAGGAGTAGTGATGGAACTCATAGAAAAGTCTGATTATCCATGATGGCATGGTCGAGCCATGACATTAAACAAGGCATTTCTTGGAAGGCAACCCAAGGATTGAAATGATAGGTAGTGGTTTGATGTTTATTTTGAGTGTTAAGACACTAGATCAGTTGTATTATTATGGACATTAGAGTATTTTAAGGTTTGGTTTGCAAGCATAAATCAAGAACTGAAGATTTGAAGAAAATTACATCTGAAGCAGCCTCTACGATCAGGCCTACGAGTCGTAGTGCATACTATGGCTCGTATCATACCTTATAGAGGGAAATAGTAAGAATTAAAGTTGTCATACATACTATAATCCAACATTACGATTCATAGGGTCACCTATGAGTCGTAAGTTGTGTTCGTAGTGCCCAAGTATGAATTTTAATTTTTCTAACTATTGAGATCGGCTACGAGACTAGGACCTATGAGACATACAAATCCCTACAACTCGTAGTTGGGGTTTCATAGCCCCAAAATTTAGAATTTTTAAAGTTCGACCGATTTGATATAAAAGGGGTCAAAATGAATGCGACCCCTAAAGACCTATTTTCTTGATCTAATCTGTACAAATTATTCCCAAATTAATCCCCCCACTGTTTCAATAGATTTTTCTAGTGACCCACATTATTTTTCGACTATTGTTCCAGCAAGCACTATAAGTAGGGTTTCAATTTCTCTCTTTTGTCTCACTTTGTCTAAATATCATTTGTCTTCTCTCAAGGTATATTCTTGGCTAATTGTTGCACATAATTTTATTATTTTCCTTAAATTGTGTGATGATTGTGTGCACAATGATGATAGTGCATATACCCTTGAGTAAATATTTTTCTAAATGTGAGAACTAGGGTTGCCGATTAAAATTCCCTATTGTTGTTCTACAATTGCTAAAGCACTTTTGTTGGACTATGTAATGATGGAAATATTGCCATATCTCACTTTTTATCATGTTGTGGAGTGGTTATATGATATTTGGTTCGCATGGGGTCCATGGCAGGGTTGAAATTGCGGTGTAAGTGTATGTTTCAAAGTGATCAATTGAGATTCCCTTGTGTGTGTTCGTTTTGAACTCTCTTATAACTCCCACGTTTCTATGTTGATATTGATTGTTCTTAGTTTAGGGATTGATTGCTCTTGGGTATTTCTTTATTGTGATTGGGAAATATTATTTAATAGTGGTGGGCCTAAATAGATCTTTGTGAGATGAGTTTAGATTTGGGTTATCATGTTTAGGGCTTGGGTATGTTTTTGTGCTTACTCTATGCGTAAAAGCTTACTTCGGTGTTGTTTGATTGGGTTGAATGAAGTGTGGTTCCTGTGGCAATGTTGAGAGCACCACTGGTGCCTGTTGTTTTTCTGCTGTGAGGGCTTCCTACGACTCATAGGTGGTCCTACGGGACGTAGAAGTTCCTCGTAGGAAGTAGTAGGAACCTATGGGTCCTTGGCATATGCCATACGAGACCCTCTTATGATTCATAATGTTCACTACAAGTCGTAGTGGGAAACTAGTGGGTATTATATAATTTTAATTTGAATATTGGAAACTAGTACGAGCCAGACTAGGAGTCACAGGTTTTCCTACGAGTCATACCTGTGACTCATACTTGGGTTTTGGTGTTATAATTTTTTAGAAATTTATGGCCTATGAGGCAACAGTACGACTCATAGGTCACCCTACTTGTCATACCTGTGCCTTATACCTACAAACCTATAACTAATTCAATGCACTGTGTTTATGTTTTATTGTATTGGTTTTGTTACTCTTTGTTTATTATTCTTTGTGGTTTCTATCAATTCAAACACTATGGTGCTCATGTTATATTTATGGGTTGACTCTTTAGGTGATATGGCTCCAAAAGATGGAAAAGAGGCTATTAAAGCTCAAAGGAGACAGTTGAGGGATGACCCTCTGATAATGAAACATCTGCAAGCACTGTGGAAGTTCACAGAGTCCAGATAGATCCTGAAGTAAATATGCCTCAGACTCGAACCCCTGCTGCACAAATACCAATGAAAGTTACTAGTCCCTCTTAGTCTGAAGAAGAGGGCAATGAAGACGATTCCGATGATAGTCAGTCAATTTTAGAATCGGTGTCCATTGAAATATGTCATACCTAACCTGAGGAAACTAGTTCTCAACTTTCGGTGGATCCTACTACCACTGTCACTTCCACGGATCCCAGAAATACTAGATGGTGTGTCCTAGGCATGCAGGAAATATGACAAAGGGTTAGAACCAAAGGGTCAAGGAAGGCCAATTCGACAATTTCATGAGGAATCAAGACTCAATGATTTTATATTGAGTAGAGTACCTGATCTGGAGATAGAGATCAACCATCACGAACTTGTATAACTGTCATAAAATTTGGGCAAGTATGCCCCATATCTAGTCCAGAATTTTATGCTGCCTATTATGCCACTATTCTCCAATATTTGCCTCGAGGGAAGAAGCCCATAGAACAACCAAAGTTGTGAGAAGTTCTAATATGGGGTGAAGTTGTTGATATTTCAGAGGAGATTATCATGAGGGTTCAGTTCGGGACAAACTACACAGTACCTCATTCTACCGCAGAGTATGATACTAAAATTGCTAAGATAAGGAAAGCAATGAGCGAGAAGAATGTGGATTGAAGACAAAGTTGCTCAGGTGGATAGCCAGCCAGATATGCGAGGAGGGTGTGGAACCTATATGGGTCACAAACCACACTGCTCAGATCGTGAAATCCCACCTCATTCTAAGCCAAGTTTTAGTGGTCTATTATCCGTTGGCACATCAGGCCCACATTTATAGATAATGTGATCACCTTGGAGAGATTTGTACTACTAGCTAGCATTTTGGCTGGTTATGATATTGATTGGGCACGAGTTATGGACGAATAGATCCTCGAGTCAATGATTCGTACTCAGACCTTATTACCTTTTCCCATCTTAATACATCGACTATGTAATCAGGTAGGGGTACGGATTTCTCTACACTTGGATCGACATGTAGAGGCCCTACACACCATGGACCTTACCCTGATAGAGGCTTGTGAGAACTCGGTGGCCTACAGAGCATAGTTTCCCCTCCGATTCTTGAGCTATTCCTAGTAGATCCTCCAACTTAGAGTGCACCTCCAGCTACTACCGGCACTATTCTTGCTACTACAGAGACTACACCAGCTGGGGAGATTGAGTCCACACCATCCTCTAGTACTCCAACACCAACAACAGCTATATTATATGTTGATTCTGTTACTTTTGCTATTGATTTTCAATCATTATTATATAGGGTATCTATAGCGGAGTCCATACTTAAAGTTCTATCTGCATAAGTATGACCTTGGGTGGACCAGACAGTACAAGACTTATAGGAGAGGATGAAGGCATTCACTCACAATCTAGTAGATGAGAGAGTTAGAGTGGTGGATGCCCGAGTAGATGCTTTCGAGGTAAGAGTCCAGCGGAGACTTAAGGGAACCAAGAATGCTGACATGAGCATACTGACTAAGGAGTTGGCCAAGCTTAAGGCTAAGTTATTGCAGAAGTTGGCAGCTCTTGTTGTAGTCTCGGAGGTGGCATCGATGGGCGATGAGGCATTTGAGTGGCTAGTGGACCATTCGGACGTCCGTGGGAAGATGACCTATGAGCATGAAAATGATCCAGAGTCAACTCAGAAGAGGCCGATACTAGAGGAGGAGCCGATACCTGAGGCGGTGGTGCAGGAGTCGTATTATAGGTAGCTATTCAACTAGATCAGGAGCAGCAAACCCCATATGGAGAGGGTAGTTCCAGTACTACTATGGAGGAGATGGTGCCCCAAGATCCCACAGATCAGCCAGAGACCGGTGCTTGATGCACCATGATGTTCGACTTCTTTTGGGCTAGTTCTTAAATTTGTCATTATGGACATTTTGTCCTTTTGTTAAGACCATTTTTTCTCGTTATGTTGGTTTTGAATTTTTGTGTTGAATAAAGTTTTGTTACTATGATTTTGGATATTAGTTTTTAAATATTAGTTTTAATATGTGTGTGTATATATATATATGTTATGTTTGCGTATTTTTGCATTCTATATATTTTTACTTTGAGGACAAAGTATCCTATTTTGGTACAGTGTGGGAAGTGATGGATTAAGGTGAAGTCTAAGTAACTTCGAGTCAGTAACTTCCCCTATTTTTATCCTAAGATTTTCTTGTTGTGATTTTTTTTCCTTGTGAATGTTTACTTTTCTATTGAGCCGGCTTGTTTAGGTACTGTAGACAATGTGTAAATTCATAGTAAAGTTATTTATTGGCATATACATAGTCTTTAGATGTGTTTTAAAGTTTTGATGAAAAATTTGATACCCTCAAAAATTTTGAGATTGTCGTTATTGATGCATTCATACATTTTTGAGTATCAGGAAATGTTTGTGTCGATATTTTGAAGGTAAGCTGAGGCTGGAAGCATAACTTGTAAATCTATACTTGATTGTAGATGAAATGCCATGTGTGTTATGAGCTTATTTTGCTGCATTCATGCATCTTGTATGGACTCAGAACTTGCCTTAGTATTCTAAGATTGGTTTGGTGATGTGCTGGATATGGAAAGGATCTTAGATCTTTGTTCTTTCAGTGAATACATTTTTGGCCTAAATGACCCACCAAATGAGTGAGTGAATCCTTTGTTCCAAATTTTTGAGCTTCTTATATACTCATTCTTTCTTGATAACTTGCTAGCTTAACCTTGTTTGATGAAATACCTTGATTTTGTCCCTGGTCTATCCTTGGACATGTGAACGTTAATTGAGGCTAAAAGCCCAAGTTGAGGTTGGCTACAAGTTGTGGCCCTAGTTTGAGGAATAGATATTGTGTACTTCATCTCAGGCTTAAAGCCTAAGTTGAGGTTGGCCCTTATTGTGGTAAAGCAATGACAATGAGGTGGTTAGTTGGGGAATAAAGAGAGAAAGAAAAACTCAATTAGCCGAGTGAAGAAAAAAAAAGATAAGTGCCTTGAATTGAGAAAAAGTAGCAAGAATTGAGTTCAGAAATAATACATAGTTGAAAATAGAAAGAAAACACTTGAGAAAAGTTCAAAATAGGAGAATAAGTGTGGATTTATTAAAAAGGGTTGGATTATGAAAGCAAAAAGTAATGGTAAACATGTTTCAAGGATAACATTTAGTCAACTTGCCTAAAATGCCATACCAAAGCCCCATGAACATATATTACAAGCCCATAAATCCTAAAGTGATCCAAATCCACTTTATCACCAAGCTAGAGATGAGTATAAAGGTAAGCCTATGGTGTTAGTCAGTATACATAAATTTCAATTGTGAGAGTGAGAATGCTTCCTCAGTCCAAGAATTCTAAATGCTTTTTGAGTGAGTATGAGGGACTTGTTTCTAGTGAGCGCATTTGCATTACTTGAGTAACATATGACTATACTAGCAATTGTGGACGGTTGATGATCCTTAGCTTGTATAGTTGGATTGCGAGGTATCTCATTATGTTTTGGTTTTTCTTAATAACTTTGCAATCCTGTTTTGCAAATGGTAGTTGGGTACCTGAATAAAAGGAGTTGTTGTACATGTCATTAGTGTAGCTACTATGTATTTCTAATTGTCTGTTTATATTGAATCATCTCTTGAGGACAAATAACAATTCTAAGTTGAGGATGTTAATGTGTAGTCAAAATACAGCACATTTGATGCCCAAAACAAGGGATTTTGTGAGTTCTTAATATGATTTTTTATGGTTTTTATGTGTTTTTGTGTTGTTCTTCCAGAAAAATTAGGTTGGCATAATTTTGAAGAAAAATTACAGATTTTGCTGAATCATAGGACACATGACCTCACATACGAGCCGTAGACCAAGCTACGAGTCGTAGGTGCATCGTAGCAAGAAACACAGACCAAAATTTAGAAATCTACTAAGTAGAGGTCACCCCTACGAGACTATCCTACGAGTCATAATTTCAGCACGACTAGTATAGGTGGACTCGTAGCAGGAATCATAAAGCAAAAATATTGGACCAAAAACTGAAGGCCAAGACTACAAGAGGCACATACAAGTTGAAGTCAAGCAATGACTCATACTGTGTATCATACTAATTCAGTCCAAGATGCCAAAAACGTGATACGAGACACCAATTATGACTCGTAACTTACCCTACGAGTCACACCTGCAAGGCGTACTAGCTGTCGGTCATCTTTTCTATGTTATATTTAGGATTTATTTATAAACACTATAAATACATTAAGTTAGATTTTTATAAGGGGATTCCAGAATTTAGAAGATAGGACTTGCCTTTGAATATTCTCTCAACAATATTTTAGGGTTTTAGATTAGTTTATTATTCTCTCTTAGGAAACCCATTTTGGGGATTGTAAATCTTGCATTTTATTCATCGTTGATCAATCAAGCTTTTGGGTTTGCAACTTGTGGTACCTACACTCCTCATTGTTTTTGGTAAAACTTTCACTTATGTATTGTATTTGCATTTTTACTTGTTTTGCCTTAGCCATATGTAGCTAAGCACCCACAACTTGGGGTTGTAGGAATCATGGGTACTTGACTTGAAATAATCTAGGTTTATCGCATTTCTACGATTTGGGTTTGCATGTATTGTCTATTTTCCATCATTATAATTGTCGTTTGGTGGTGGCCAACAACAAACCCCACTTACTATCACTAGCCCAACCAAGGTAGTGATGAATAGGAAAATAAAAGTAGATTGTTAGAACCCGTAACTTAACGTAAACCTCGAAAGTCCTTAATTGGTTCGATTTAATAAAGTTTGGGACCGAATGCAACATTTCTTTTAAGTTTGGTCCTTAAGGATAATTTGAGGTGGGGTTAAGGTGTGTGTGTAAAGTTTTGATTGGCCCAAGTGGTACATGTGTGCCTATATATACATGACCTTATATCTTGTGCAAGATTATCCCATACTTAGAAAAATTAGCAAAAAAATTGT